>CM042172.1:71568166-71585666 GCA_023376005.1 Doryteuthis pealeii | reverse complement strand
CTCGTGTGCCCGCTTTCCACCATGCGAGGTTATTTTTCTTAGCACAACAGATAGATAAACTGCAACCACTATAATCGCTGTAAAAAGAGAATCAAGGAGAACGAATTAGGATTTGAAACACGCAAAAAAGATTTTAAAAAATAAAAAAAGATACGAAACTAAAAAGAATAAATAAATAAAAAAAAGATACGAAACTAAAAGAACATAATAACATAACTGAGCCAATGAGAAAAGCTTCGGAATTTAAACAAACAAATAACAAAACAAACAAAATGGCAACCATAAGAGGAATAAATGTCAATCCATTTCGACATGCCCGATAATATCTGAATTTTTAAAAGCACTTAAAATCACATTTTTGAAATCTTATTTTTTGTTTTTATTTTCATTTTTTTTTTTGTTTGTTTGTTGCTATCTAATTCTGATGTTTTTAGAATGTTTTTCTACTTGTTATAATTTTGTACTTTTAAAATTTTATTTTTTATAATTTTTTTATTATTCTATTATTATTGTTGTTGTTGTTGTTGTCATATTTGTATTTTTCTAATTAATGTTGTCTTTGCATATCATTATTTTTTTTTTCATTCGTTAACTTCTATTTTGTTTTGTAAATTGTAGCATCGTTCATTCAATATGTTTTACATTTTTGTCTTTAAAAAAATCATTTTAATAGTTTTCCCTTGAGGGAATATTTTTCTTTGACAACTTTTTTTGAATACATTATATATACATTATATATATATATGCGTGTGTGTGTGTGTGTATGTTTGTAAGTGTGTGGGTGTGTTCTTCGTAATTTCTTCCTTTCCGTGTTTCTTTCTTTCTGTGTTACTTTTTTCTTTCTTTTTGTCATTCTTTCTTTCTTTCTTTTTTTATTTCGTAATAATAATAATAAGAAGAAGGAGAAGAAGAGAAGAAGAAGAAGAAAAAAGAAGAAAAAGAAAAAGAAGAAAGAGAAGGAGTAAAAAAGAAAAAGAAAAAGAAAAAGAAGAAGAAAAAGAGTGGAAGAAGAAGAAGAAGAAGAAGAAGAAGAAGAAGAAGAAGAAGAAAGATAGTGGAATTTAATTAAAGGGAAGATATTAAAGAAGTCGGACAACTCAATGGAAAATATTTGCACACGCAACAAATGTTATATTCTCGATGACGAGAAGAAAAGAATGAAAAAAAGAAAGAAAAAGAGAATGAAATAGGGAATGAAAAAAACAAGAAAGAAAAAGAGAATAAAAAAAAAAGAAAAAGGAAAAAAGAGAATAAAATAGAGAAAAAGTGAATGAAATTGGCAAAAACAAAAAATAAAAAGACAATCAAAAAGAAAAAGAACAGCAACAAAATATAAAAAAAACAAAAAGAAAAAAATGAAAGAAAAGGTGAATGAAATAGAAAAAGAAAGAAAAAAGAAAGAAAAAGAGAATGAAATAGGTAAAAAAAGAGAAAGAAAATTAAATGAGAAAAGAAAAAAGCAAGAAAAAAAAGACTAAAATTAGAAAAGAAAACGAAAGAAAAATAAAAGAAAGAGAAAAAAGTAAAGAAAGAGGATGAAATAAGGGAAAAAGAAAGAAAAAGAGAATGAAATACGGAGAAAACTAATCTCTATGGCACCAAGTATTCATACCGGTCCCGGCAGACCACAGAGTGAAACTGAAAGAAAACGAAACAATCGACGAATACTTGGACATCTCCAGAGAATGGAGGACAAATGAAGATAAAAGTGGTAACAATTATAATTGGGGCCATTGGAACGGCCCCTAAGGGTTGGAAAAGAATAAGGCAGAATTGGAAATCCAAGGAAAAATCAAGACCATCCAAACAACCGCATTCTTATGGTCAGCTAGAATACCAAGTAGAGTCCTGGAGACCTGAGGAGACTTGTTTTCACTCAGCCTCCAGTGTACCACCGTCTTTGGCCGGTGTAAAAAACTCTCATGGAGAGATATTAATAATAATAATAATAATAATAATAATAATAATAATAATACCCAACAAAATAGTAAATAGACTATGTGGTAATGGGGAATGAGACTGTAAAACATGTACTATGCGAATGTAGCAAACTAGCACAACGAGAAGTACAAAACTAGACACGACTGGGTTTGGAAGGCGAGCCACTAGGAATTATGCAACAAATTAAATTTTGACCATACAAAAAATGGTAAATGGATAAACCAGAATCTGTTCTTGAGAACGAAACGAATAAAATTCTCTGGACTTTGAAATAAAAACGGATCACCTATTCCAGCAAGAAGACCAGACCTAGTGCTGATTAAACAAAAAAGAAAGAACTTGTCAACTGGTGGATTTTGCAGTTCCAGCAGATCACAGGGTGAAGCTAAAGGAAAATGAAAAAATGGACAAATATCTGGACCTTGCCAGAGAACTGAAAAATTTATGGAATATGAAAGTCAAAGTGATACCAAGTGTAGTTGGTGCACTTGGAACAGTCCCAAAAGGGTTTGGAAATCAGAGGAAGGATCGATACCATTCAGAACACTGCACTGCTGAAATCTGCCAGTATACTCAGAAGAGTCCTGGAGACCTGAGGAAACTTACTGTCACCCAGACTCCAGTGAAAGACCGTCAGCTAATGCTGATGTGAAAACTCAAAAAGAGTGAATAATAATAATAAAAGGATGATGGTTTGTAGTAAAGTCCCAAATTAAAGTAACGGCTCTGCTAGACCACCGAAGTTAAGCCATGTTGAGCCTGAACAGTATTTCGATGGGGTCCGAGGTACTGTCAGCAAAATCCCGGCGGGTGTCACGCATAGTATAATAGTGCTAGACTATTTTCACTAAATTCGATTCTAATAGTACTCCATTCTTATGGCGTTGTGCCAAACTATTCTATATCATGTGTAAGTTAAGCAGCACTGAGCCTGGTCAGTATTTAGATGAGGGGGGCGTTTGGGAACCCAAGATACAATCAGCAACTTCAAGACGGTATAATAGATCATCATCATCATCATCATCATCATCAGCAGCAGCAGCAGCATGTCGTGCTGACAGCACGTATTCAAATGGCTCCTCTAACCACCCATCCCTACAAGTCATCGCACCAGGCAGTCTTCCGCAGAGCATTCGGTATCTGTACAGGAATATATATATATATATTTAAGATGAATGTTTATAAGGGAACGGCTGATAGGTCTCAGACCTATTACTAGCTGAATATATATATATATATATATATATATATATATATATATATATATATATATTCGGCTAAAAAAGCCATATCAAAACACATCGTTTGTGTATTTACTTCTCATACTGTCGTGTAGAAAAAGTCATTATAAGAGGAATAATACCTACTTCTAAACAAAACGAAAAATCTAGGAGAGTCCGGTTGGTGTAGGGTTTACGGTCCTCGCCTGTCAGCTTGACAGGGTTCGAATCGAGCACAAGACGATCCTCCTATCTATATCTCTGCTGATGAGGCCTAATAGGCCAAAATGTACATACAGAGATTGATTTTTCTTGATTTGTTTAGCCTTACAGTTGAATAGGTATGTCTGCCTAATAATTAATTAATTATATTAATTAATTAACTTTCAAAATTAGGTACGACTTCAATTAAGCACATATTCCCCCAAAAATTGTCGGCTAAAAAAGCCATATCAAAACACATCGTTTGTGTATTTACTTCTCATATGCATATATATATATATATATATATATTGATAATTGAATTAGATTACCATGACCAGACAACTTGGCAAACATCATGTGCGACATCCGGAGCACTGGACAGCTGTTTCGACCTCCTTTGGTCTCATCAGCAGTGCATAAACAATCCCCGCCACTAGAGATTGAACCAGTTGACCACAGAGTGAAGAGCGGAAACTCTACACCTGGGCCACCAGCCCACGCCACATTACGACATATATTACGACAAGAAGGTTTCCGATCACGACAAGAAGTTTCTCGAGTCCGAGAAGGTTCCCGAGTCCGACAAGAAAGAAGAAGGCCAGAGCGCACATCGACCGAATTGTACAGATAACAATGAAGATGAGGACAATAGTACGAATAATACAAATAATACTAATTATCAAGCCTCATTTTCAAAAATTCAGAGAAATAAAAAAATCTGTTTGCAAAAAAAAAAAAAAAATGAGTATCCATTAAGAATAAAATTTTCAAAACTTTGTCGGCATTAAATGACCCACTGAGGTTGATATGCCGTAAAGCCAAACAAACCAAACCATCCGCAATCCCCCAAGAGGGATGACGAGCATTTTATAGGTCAGTTTCGTGAAGATCAGTGGCTAGTTGGTCATTATTTCCAATTAAGGGTGAGGGTTGTTTTTTTTATTTCTATTTTTATTTTTTATTTTTACAGGTAAACAAATACAAACAATGAATTGCACGCATTTTACCCACGAATATAGGTCGAGGTATTTTTCTACGTTGGGCCACGTGATTTGGATGTGTATGAAGAAAGACTTCACCTCTCTTTCTTTTTTTTTTTGGGAGGGGTGTTGTTATTGTCTTTTTGTTTTTCGGTTGAGTTATTCTTCAAAATGGCCCCCAATAAGGGATCTCACGTTTCCCTTTAATTCTTCTCCTTTTTTACACAAAAGAAAAATGAAATGAACACTAATAATAATAACTAATGAGAAAAAAAAAAACAGAGAGGAAAACAGAGGTAAATATTTTCTTTTCCTTATATTTTTTATCCCTTTGGGGGTAAACCAACCCCACCCACCCCACCACACCCCACGCCACGCCACAAAAAACAAACAAAAACAAACGAAAGAGACGTACTGAAAAAAGAAAGACCAGAACAATACAGGTCGTGGTGTAATGGTTAGAGTCGTAGGAAATGGACTCGCCGACCCGAGTTCAAATCCTCGGACAAAATCCTCCTACAGTTCACACAAAGGTATGTATCCAACTACTCTTCCTCCAGAAATGAGTAAATAGAAGGGCAGACTGAGCTCTTTAACCTTGGTTAGGCAAAGAGCCTCATCCAGGATTTCGTTTCATCATGTCCATTTCCTACGGTGGTAACCATTACGATCCTCCATATATATATATATATATTTTAAATGTTTTTTTTTTAAATGTTGGGCGTTTTTACGAAGCATTAAAAATATAAAATGAATGAACTCGATATTATGGAGTATTGGATTCACTTATTTTTTTTTATTATTTTGTCAAAATTCAGGTTCGTTAGATACCCTTATCAAATGAATGTTTTACTTTAACGGCTTCCTCTCTCTGTTGTTATCGACAGTGGCAGCGTCTGTGAAATATTTATAATAACGGAGAATTCCGATGTCAGCGTTCAATCCCTTCACGTGTGTTTGTAATTTTAGAATCCATTTAGTTTCTGATCGTTTTCTTGATTGCGTTGTTGGAAAGTTCTATAAAATGCATACGGAGACCACCTAATATATATATATATATATATATATATATATATATATATATGTGTGTGTGTGTGTGTGTGTGTGTGTGTGTTGGGTATTTTGGCAGCAAGTTATTTCTAAGGCATGTGCTATTGAATAACACGGAGTACTCTTTCTTCATTTTTTGGATTTGTATTTTTTCCAGTCGTCTGGCGATCTTTTTGGTGTTTGGATCCAATTGATATAGAATATTTCCCATACTGTTATCCCGAGCGCTTTCGACTGTTTCACCAGTCGTCATCATGGGTTATATAAGTTGGTTTTAGTTCATTTTTTTAGTTCTTTTATCTATATTTTTATTTTTTAAGAAGGGGGTGTAAGTTAAGTGTGTTAGTTATTAAGGATATTTAATATGTTGTAACGGACTTTAACTGCTTTTTATTGATGTTAGGTTTATATATATATATATATATATATATATATATATATATATATATATATATATATATATATATATATATTACTCGCCTGTCCGCTGTTTACAGACTTGAGTTCTCTGGTGATTGTAAAAACATTCCCCGTACGAATGTATCAATTAATTGTTCACCCAGACAAACAACCACTGATGGCCACAAGTGTAAGGAACTTGGCAGACGAAATTTCTGTCGGGTTTCGATCCCGGCTAGAGGTAGCTGTTAAAAGTCGAGCTTCACTGATGAGAAGTAAACTTCGAAACACGTGTCATATATATATATATATATATATAATATATATATATATATATATATATATATATATATATATATTCTATGTTCTTTGGAATTTGTATGCGTTAGGGACGCAGGACGCGTACCTATCAGTATCTCTGCTACGATTTTGAGTTTCCCTTTGTTGTCGATCTATCTATGTAGCTATGGTCATTTGTTCATATCTGTCTATATATCTATCTATCGTGCGCATCTTGTGGTGTTGTAACGTGGTGGTAGCGATATATTCACAGTACCAAAACGGATATACGTAACGTTCTAATAGCGATATACGTTGTATAGCGGGTCTTGTCAACGTGCCTCCAAATTCACGACACTAAAAAGGTGTTCGGCACGTGGCGGTCATCTTGTCGATAAAAAAGCACATCGCGAGAAATATATCGTCACAAGCTGCTTAGCTTTTATTTCCAGGGCTTGTCTCGTGGGCCGTGTCGGAGAGGAGGAAAGGCAGAGAGAAAGAGAGAGAGCGAGGACACTGTTAAATTACTGTGATCCCACAACAGGGACCAGAGGTCCGGTCTGTACCCTACACGTCCGAAAGCAAAAAGAGGCCGGTACTTTTCTTCGTCGTTCTACGTGACCACGTGACTTCCGGTTCCGGTCAACACCTGAAACTTCCGGTTGGCTTTCAATTCTCCATTCGGGGTATCACGCCCCGGTCAAACTCACGACAACCTGTTCATCACTTTTTTCTAAGCCTTTACTCACTCTTATTTCTTCTTCCTCCTTTTCTACTTTTCTAAAACTCAGGACAATCGCTACAGGTGTAATAGTTAGCAAGATGGACTGGCAGACCATTACTAGTGACTTCAAGTCTTACTGGGTGCTCCATAGTTTTGGCCTTGTGCAACAACTAAGCCAAGCATGGTAAATCTATCTATCTATCTATCTATCTATCTCAGTCTGTTTATGTTTCTCAGCCTGTTCATATCTAAATCTATCAAAATCAACAGCCGATCTTGATCCAGATGATTTAGATGAAAATTCGATTTTGATCCGTCTGATTTAAATAGAATGTCGATTTTGATCCGGATGACTTTGATACAAGGTCAATTTTGATCCAGATGACTTTTATACAAGGTCAATTTTGATTCGGATGACTTTGATACAAGGTCAATTTTGATCCAGATGACTTTGATATAAATTCAATTTTGATCCGGATGACTTAGTTACAAATTCGATTTTGATCCGGCTGATTTACATTTCCTGGTTTTATCTCGAAAAATCTTTTTTATTTGACGTAAAATTACTTTGTCGCATTTATATTGATTATAACAACTCTTCATTCGTATTTACAGGATTTAGAATAACGTTTTCTCTGGGAATGCGACAATGAATATTTCTGTGAGACTTGGGTCTGTTTCAAGTGTTTATATGAGGATGGGTATAACTGTCAACTTTGTTTTCCACAAGCTTTTAATACTCTGGCAATAGTCCAAATAGATTTATAGCTTATAATTCATCAAAATAATAAAATGGTAAGCCTCGTTCAAAATGGTGACATAGGTGCTGGGAGAATCTTATTAAGTGCGAGTGTGGACTGCCCTGGATAAACTTTTCAATTTGACTATATAAGTTCCGTTTTTTATGTAGACAAGGTTCTATGGTGACTATAGCGATAAATTTCTTTGGCGCTTCGTTTCGGATAGCCTTAATATATAGTCCGACGTCAACCTTACACTACTCTGTTTGATTAGTTAAGGTCTCTATTGGCTTAAATAAGTTTCTATTTTATCAGTTTCATTCTTTATCCGGGTCTGTTGTCTTGATAATCTTTCCCGTGTTTATTAGGTTTCTATTTGATTAGATAGGCTTATATTTGGCTTGATAGATTTCTATTTTATTAGACAGGTTTCTATTCGACTATATAGGATTTTACTTAGCTTGCTTGATAGGCTTCTATTTGTCTTGATAGCTTTCTATTTGATTTATAGGTTTTTATTCAACTTAATAATTTTCTATTTGATTAGTCAGGTCTCTATGTCGTATAATAGGTTTCTATTTGGATGGATAGGTTTCTAATTGAGTTAATAGATTACTATTTTAGTAGAATTGATTCTGTTTGTCTTGATAACTTTCTATCTGATTAGACAGGTTTCTATTTGACTAGATAGACTTCTTTTAGCTTGATAGGTTTCTATTTGACTTAATCGGTTTCTATTTGACTAGTCAGATGGCTTAATGGGTTTCTTCTATTTTAATCGATTGGTTTCTATTTCACTAAATAAGTGTCTATTTTATTAGACAGGTTTCTATTTAACTAGATAGGCTAATATTTGTCTTGATAGGTTTCTATTTGATTACATAGGTTTCTACTTGACTTAATAGGATTCTGTTTGATTAGTTTACGGTCGCTATGTGGCTTAATAGGTTTCTATTGAATAGATAGGTTTTTATTTGATTAGGTTTCTATTTGATTAGATAGGCTCATATTTGGCTTGATAACTTTCTATTTGATTAGACAGGTTTTTATTTGACTTAATAGATTTCTATTTGATTAGTCAGGTCTCTATGTGGTATAATAGGTTTCTATTGGAATCGATAGGTTTCTAATTGAGTAGAAAGGATTCTATTTGTCTTGATAGCTTTCTATTTGATTAGTCAGGTGACTTAATAGGTTTATATTGGAATAGATAGGTTTCTATTTCACTAAATAAGTTCCTATTTTATTAGACATGTTTCTATTTGACTAGATAGGATTTTACTTAGCTTGATAGGGTTCTATTTAGTCTT
The DNA here is from genome assembly GCA_023376005.1 of Doryteuthis pealeii. Taxonomy (NCBI): domain Eukaryota; kingdom Metazoa; phylum Mollusca; class Cephalopoda; order Myopsida; family Loliginidae; genus Doryteuthis; species Doryteuthis pealeii. The sequence goes on along the minus strand of CM042172.1, from coordinate 71,576,819 downwards.
GATAGCTTTCTATTTGATTTTAGTAAGGTCTCTATGTGGTATAATAGGTTTCTATTTGGATTTATAGGTTTCTAATTGAGTAGAATTGATTATATTTGTCTTGATAACTTTCTATCTGATTAGACAGGTTTCTATTTGACTAGATAGAAACCTATAAGCCAATATAAGTGATTAGTCAGGCGGCTTAATAGGTTTATATTGGAATCGATAGGTTTCTATTTCACTAAATAAATTCCTATTTTATTAGACAGGTTTCTATTTGACGAGATACTTTTATTTGGTTGATAGTTTTCTATTTGATTAGTCAGGTCTCTATGTGGTATAATAGGTTTCTATTGGAATCGATAGGTTTCTATTTCACTAAATAAGCTTATATTTTATTAGACAGGTTTCTATTTGACTAGCTAGGCTTCTATTTGGCTTGATAGCTTTCTATTTGATTTTATAGTTTTTTATTCGACTTAATAGGTTTCTATTTGATTAGTCAGGCGGCTTAATAGGTTTCTATTTGAATAGATAGGTTTCTATTTCACTAAATAAGTTCCTATTTTATTAGACAGGTTTCTATTTGACTAGATACTTTTATTTGGCTTGATAGGTTTCTATTTGTTTTCATAGCTTTCTATTTGATTACATAGGTTTCTATTTGACTTAATAGGTTTTAGTTAAATAAATCAAATCTCTATTATTTTTGCTCAAAAAACCAAGCCCTGGTGATATTTAATGTGTATATATATTTACTTTGTCGTTAATTGTTTTATTTTCGAAGTTTCCTCCGGACATACAAATACACACAACTGCTCTTTATATATGCATAGATAGATAGATATACAAAAAAAAAAAAAAAAAAAAAAAAACAACAAAACAAACAACAAAAACAAAAACAACAAAACAACAACAAAAAAAAAGAAAAATTTGGCATTGAATAACCCTCAAGGTTTGATATGCCATTAAACAAAATAACCAAACAAAAACTTTTGTAATAAGATATCTTATACGGAAGAAGGTGAAGACTACGCATGATTAAGTTAGGGCGTGTGGATGGTGAATTTAAACGCATTCTCGCACTTGCTGAACTAAGCAGCACCCACCTGGCTAGATGTGCTGCCCAGTGTCCACTAAAAGATCCAGACAAACACGTGTATATAATGACCGGTTCGGTGAACTTTCCGTCGTCCAGTTTCTTTTGCTTACCTGCTTGTTAATTATTCTACCTGGTTAGTCAGGTGAGAGAAAAATTACACCTTCTCACGTTCCATGTTTACCTGTGTCTTCGCTGCGGGGGATGTTGATTTCTTACAAGATTCGTCCTCGAAACTCATTCTCGTGTTCATTTTTTTCAGGATCAATTTTGATTAACTGATTTTTCAATCAGGGTTGCTTACCTGAATTTTAAAAGAAGTCAATCACATTACTTTCTATCAATCCATCATCTTCTGATGTTATCAATATCTATCTATTAATAATGGAGATTCGCTTCCGGTTTTTGTCTGTAACAAAAATTACGTCACTGCTTACGTCACATTACCCAAAATCGTCATAACATAAAATAAATACACTCAAAATTTAAACATGCAACATTAGACAGTCCTCATTGTTTTTTAAAACAAGTTTTAATCAATACATGACTGGTATTATATATCTATATATAGTTTGTTTTATTTTAATACATATTTAAAGTTTACATTTCAAATTGTTTTATTTTTTAATCCTCTAATGAATTTTATGATTTTACTTACTTAGGGTACAAACTCGCTGACATTGAATTTTTTACTCCCATCCCTCAGGCAATATGTTTCAAAAATCTAATTTTACATCGCCCAGAGGGTGTTTTTTATTTTGTACTAGTAAACTGAATTTAGTGGTGAGACTCTTGTTCTGGAGACTGTCGATAGAACTTTGGCATTATTTCCAGCTTCAATCTGACATGGAGTGATTTACGTGGCGTAATTGTTAATGAGCTAGGCTAGCAGACAATGTTAGTGAGTTTGATTCTCACCGTGTGGCTCTAGCTTTTCAAATCGCTTTGTTAAGCCAAATCTGCATCTTTCTCTTTTTTTCTTTGTTTTTTTTTTTTTTATTTTTAATTTTTTAATTTTTAATTTTTTAATTTTTTAAATTTTTTAATTTTTTAAATGGCATATCAACCCTGTAGATTATTTAATGTTGAATCTTTTTATTGTATATTAGAAGCAGCTACCCAGCGTCGCCTGGGTAGAAGAGGGATAGGTTAGTCTCGCAGATCCATTATTACTGAATCATGTGTTGGATTCTCTCAGAAAGCCTCATTAAAATCCCTATGTAAAAAATAAATTTCGTTGGCACTCGTTCAGACACCCTGAAAATAAAATTAATGCCCCTATATTAAATACGAAAAAAATCCATGCTACTACTATTTAACATTTAGTTTTTAATTATCTTCTTGAATATCAATCAAATCATCATTATTTTTGCTCAAAAAGCAATATCTGGTGATAGTGAATGTGTATATATATTTACTTTATCATTATTTGTTTAATTTTCGTAGTTTCCTTCGGACACACACACATACATACATACATACTTAGAAATAGCATAATCTTTACAGATCAATGCCGTCTCTCACAATCCTATAACTCCATCACCAGAACCTTTCCTCTCATGAGCCTTTGGTATACATACAACATACATACATACATACATACATAGCAATAGCATAATCTTTACAGATCACTGCCGTCCCTCACAATCCTATAACTCCACCACCAGAATCTTTCCTCGTATGAGCCCTCAAATGGCTCATCAAATCCGCTGCAGATCCACAAAGTTTGATGCAAATATGACATAGGAAGGACGTCTTTCCCGTTGAATCAGATAATAAAATCTGACGATTATGCACCGCCATATGTCTCTTAAGACCAGAAGCTGACTTAAAGCGACGTAAGTGCCAAAGTGGAGTGTTGCATGTCATGGACTGCTCAGCTACCAGGATTCCGTCCTTAAGCATCATGGGCAATGAGGCGGGGTCTTACCTATCTGCAGAAGTGCTGTCGGTGTATTCTACAGCCCTGGCCGACAGGGCGGCTCTGGACTTTCCAGCGTATCTTTTTTTAAATACCAACTGATAAAGGCATTTCTAGAAGGGCAATGTGGGGTATCCCTTCGTATATATCCGAGGAAGCAATAGCTAATTTTTCTTCTGAGCATAGAAGACAGAATTTGTTACCCGGTCTATATATGCGTGTTTTTTTTTTTTTTAAATCTATTGTTTTATTTTATTTTTTGCAATTTCCCACTTTAAAATAGGATTTATACCGTATTTATTTTTGATGTCCCAAATGTACTTAGAAAGAGCGGTGCTATGCGTATATTTTATATTATTAAAGCTAGACTTGTAGTTATAAAGTCTTTTTTGAAAGTATCTTGTGTTGAGCCTAAATATATTATTTCACTTAGCGCTAATACCCTTAGGAAAGGTATGAATCCTACTCTCCCTCCAGCTATGGATAAATAGTAGAGTAGACTGGGCTATTTAACCTTGGTTAGGCAACTGGTCTAGGAGAAGGAAAACTCTGAATTCAAACCTGTTAAAACTCCGCTTAAGAAATTGACCTTGTGTCACATCCTGCTCGTGCGGAGGGGTTGGTAAATATATATAAATATATCATTTTATCAATACTTTGCTCTTTAAAGCGACGTAAATGCCAAAGTGGAGTGTTGCATGTCATGGACTGTTCAGCCACCAGGATTCAGTCCTTAAGCATCATGGGTAATGGGGGCGGGGTTTACCTATCTGCAGAAGTGCGGTCGGCTCAGAACCCCCCAGCGTATGTTTTTTTTTTAAATACCAATTTTAAAGGCATTTCTAGAAGGGCAATGTGGGATATCCCTTCGTATACATCCGAGGAATTTGTTTTATAGTCCTAATTATAAACGTTAAACAAGAGACGGCTGATTTCCGGTGGATTATGGACCCGTTTCCGCCCACCAGCACATTGTTCTTCCAATATTAGATGTTTATTTGTTTTCATTTTTTCTGACATTATATTTACGATATCCGAAATCTTTTCAATCATTCACTCAACCAAGAATTAATTCGTTCTTTGTTCCGCCTCGATGGTTACGGGTCACATGTTCTAGGAGGAAGGTGAGAGAGGAAGGAGGAGATTTGATTTTCTGAGAAGTTTGAATTTTAGGGAGAGAAAAGAATCCGGTGAAAATTTAACTGATTTTACCCAGCGGTTAAGAGAGTTGGGTTAAGGTAGCTGGAGTAAATAAAATACAGTTATTTGTATAATTTAGAATAAAGAAAAATTAACTTAGATATATAGATAGATAGATAGATAGATAGATAGATAGATATTAACAGAATAAGAGATATGGAGAAAATAATATATATATATATATATATATATATATGTAAACAACTTTTAGCTATTTTCAGCCGACAGTATATTTGGGAGAATATGTGCTTTTTTAATTTTAGTCAGACCTAATATTTGAAAGTTAATTCATTTATGTTTAATTAGGCGGGATTTAAACTACTTAAATGTGAGGCTAAACAAATCGAGAAAAATCAATCTCTGAATATATATTTCGACCTATTAGGTCTCATCAGCAGAGTTATATTAAAAAAGCACATATTCTCCCAAATATATATATATATATATATATATATATATATATATTATATATATATATATATATATATAGATAGATAGATAGATAGATGGATAGAGAGATATGAACAGAATGATATAGATAGATAGATAGATAGATAGATATAGATATGAACAGAAATGAGATAGATAGATAGATAAATAGATATGAACAGAATGAGATAGATGGATAGATAGATAGATAGATATGAACAGAATGATATAGATAGATAGATAGATAGATAGATATACACAGAATAAGAGATATGAAGAGAATGATAGATAGATAGATAAATAGAAATGAACAGAATGAGATAGATAGATAGATAGATAGATATGAACAGAATGAGATAGATAAATAGATAGATATATATGAACATAATGATATGGATAGATAGATAGATAGATAGATATAAACAGAATGAGATAGATAGTTAGATAGATAGATAGATAGATATAAACAGAATGAGATAGATAGATAGATAGATAGATAGATAGATATAAATATAATAAGATTGAGAGATATAAACAGAATGAGATATATAGATAAATAGATATGAACATAATGATATTGATAGATAGATAGATAGATAGATATGTACAGAATAAGAGATATGAACAGAATGAGATATATTGATAGATAGATATTAACAGAATAAGATAGATAGATAGATAGATATGAACAAAATGAGATAGATAGATAGATAGATAGATATAAACGAGAGATATGAATAGAATGAAATATATATATATATATATATATATATATATATATATATATATATATATATGACCAAAATGAGAGATAGATAGATAGATAGATATAGTTTGTCCTTATGGCATTATTTTGTGCAGCGATCATTAGTGATTCAGATTCTCTTTTGAGGTTTCCTCGTCTTAACCACGTCCGGGTCTTTTTACGTGCAACCTCTCTGATTTGTCGCTTGAAGAGTCCATATAATTGTTTTTCTTTCCATCTTTGTTTTCTAGTTTTCGTTGTTTTTCTATTTATCCATGTATTACATCTGCTGTTGTTTGCTGCCATAAGTAATCTTTCTTTGCTTTTTTTGTGTATTCTTCGAGTCTTTGGATCGTGGCCTCTATGTTGGCAAGACCTCTTCTACTTTCTTCTCTTGGTACATATAGCCTATCTTTATCATATCTCGGGTGTAGAGCCTTGTGCATGGTCCTTAATTTCCTAGTCCTTTGGTCTATCTGTCTGAGTTCTTCTTTTGTCCATTTTAAGAATGGCCCAGAGTATCTTCTTATTATTATTGATTTTTCACACCAGCGTTAGCTGATGGTCTGGAGTTTGAGTGACAACAAGTCTCCCCAGGTTTCCATGACACTCCTGAGTATTCGAGCTGATTTCAGTTCTATCATTATTATCATTATTATTTACTCCTGTTGAGTTTTCACATCAGCATTAGCTGATGGTCTTTCACTGGAGTCTGAGTGACAGCAAGTCTCCTCAGGTCTCCAGGACTCTTCTGAGTATACTGGCAGATTGCAGCAGTGCAGTGATGGTTTCAATTCTTCCTCTGATTTCCAAACTTTCCAAACCCTTTTCCAATCCTTTTGGGACCGTTACAAGTGCACCAACTACAATTGGTATCACCTTGACTTTCATATTCCATAACTTTTTCAGTTCTCTGGCAAGGTCCAGATATTTGTCCATTTTTTCATTTTCCTTTAACTTCACCCTGTGATCTGCTGGCAATGCAAAATCCACCAGTTGACAAGTTCTTTCTTTTTTGTTTATCTTGCGGGGATAAGGTGATCCGTTTTTATTTCAAAGTCCCAGAGAATTTTGTGCGTTTCGTTCTCAAGAACAGATTCAGGTTTATGCATATACCATTTTGTTGTATGGTCAAAATTTAATTGTTTGCATAATTCCCAGTGGATCACCTTCCCAAGCCAGTCGTGTCTAGTTTTGTATTCTCGTTGTGCTAGTTTGCTACATTCGCAGAGTAGAGACGACATAGATAGATTATATGTGTCAAGAAAGGAAGGGGGGAAGAGGTCTTGCCAACATAGAGGACTGCGTAGAAACCACTATCCAACAACTTGAGGATTACACAAGAAAGAGCAAAGACAAATTACTTATGGCGGCCAACAATAGTAGATGTGACAGATGGACAAACAGAAAAACAACAAAGACGAGAAAACAAAAATGGGAAGAAAAACAATTATATGGACACTTCAAACGACAAATACAAGAGGTTGCACATGGAAAGACTTGGACATGGTTAAGAAAAGGAAACCTCGAAAGAGAAACAGAATCATTAATAATTGCTTCACAAAATAATGCCATAAGGACAAACTATATAAAAGCGAAAATTGATAAGACCCAACAAAATAGTAAATGCAGACTTTGTGGTAATAGAGATGAGACTGTAAAAATTATTATTATTATTATTATTATTATTATTATTATTATTATTATTAAATGCGATCTTATTTTAAGAAAGTAAATAAGTTAGTCGAACTTTTGAAATACCCTGAGAACAAAAATGGCGGATTCTGACAGAAACGACTAGAATGTTCGAGAACGCTTATGTAAGGAAGCTTTTATTTATTATCTATGTTACTTTATGATTTTATAAATGTGTTGAGATTTTAATATCTATGCTAAATATTCGAAGCAATATAGTACAAAAAGTGCCAGGTTTACTAGGAAATACTTTAAAGGGGTAAAAAACGAAAAACAAAAGAAACCTCTCACCACACCGTAAACACGAACCGTTACTCATATTATTATTATTATTATTATTATTCCTTTTGAGTTTTCACATCAGTGTTAGCTGATGGTCTTTCACAGGAGTCTGAGTGACAGCAAGTCTCCTCAAGTCTCCAGGACTCTTCTGATTATTCTGGCAGATTGCAGCAGTGCAGTGTTCTGAATGGTTTCAATCCTTCCTCTGATTTCCAAACTTTCCAAACCCTTTTCCAATCCTTTTGGGACTGTTCCAAGTGCACCAACTACAATTGGTATAACTTTCACTTTCATATTCCATAACTTTTTCAGTTCTCTGGCAAGGTACAGATATTTGTCCATTTTTTCATTTTCCTTTAGCTTCACCCTATGATCTGCTGGCAATGCAAAATCCACCAGTTGACAAGTTCTTTCTTTTTTGTTAATCAACACTAGGTCTGGTCTTCTTGCTGGGATAAGGTGATCCGTTTTAATTTCAAAGTCCCAGAGAATTTTGTGCGTTTCGTTCTCAAGAACAGATTCTGGTTTATGCATATACCATTTTGTTGTATGGTCAAAATTTAATTTTTTGCATAATTCCCAGTGGATCACCTTCCCAAGCCAGTCGTGTCTAGTTTTGTATTCTCGTTGTGCTAGTTTGCTACATTCGCAGAGTATATGGTTAACAGTCTCATCTCTATTACCGCAAAGTCTACATTTACTATTTTGTTATTTTTATTATTATTATTATTATTATTATTATTATTATTATTATTATTATACATTTACTATTTTGTTATTTTTATTATTATTATTATTATTATTATTATTATTATTATTATTATTATTATTATTATTATTATTATTATTATTTTCACTCCATTACAGTTTTTCACACTCACCTTAGTCGGTTATTATTATTATTATTATTATTATTATTATTATTATTATTATTATTATTATTATTATCACTCCATTACAGTCCCATCTATGGGTTAAATAGAAAAATGTATTTATAAAAAAAATTGTATTATCCATTAAGAATTGATTTCTTTAAAAACTTTATCGGCATTAAATGACCCACTGAGGTCGATATGCCGTAAAACAAAACAAACCAAACCATTACAGTTTTTCACACACGCCTTAGTCGGTTCTTCTTCTTCTTCTTCTTCTTCTTCTTATTATTATTATTATTATTATTATTATTATTATTATTATTATTATTATTATTATAATTTTCCCTCCATTAGAGTTTTTCACACACGCCTTAGTCGGTTATTATTATTATTATTATTATTATTATTATTATTATTATTATAAC
>CM042172.1:71560666-71563166 GCA_023376005.1 Doryteuthis pealeii | reverse complement strand
GGTGTACTCCTTCATTGTAATTACTCTCGGTTTTTCTTTTCATTTATTGAATTCATTTTAGAAATCAATGATTGGTCCTAGTCCTTTCATAGTCGCTCCTAGTTATATATGAAGAAAAAGTGGAAGTAAATCCGACAATATGTAATGTTGTAAAAATTTTCCTTAACGAATGATATTTAATAAGCCTACGTGACAGTGTTTCGGTCTGTTTCGATAGACCTTTATCAGGGCTTTCGTTGGTTTAAGGAAATTAATAATTTATTTTGATAAATAATAATGTATTATATATATATATATATATATATATATATATATATATATATATATATATATATATATATATATTATGTTAATTAACATTAATATATGTTAATATATTAATATATATAATAATAAATATAATAATAATCAATAATTTATTTTTTCCTTAAACCAACGAAAGCCCAGATGAAGGTCTATCGAAACAGACCGAAACACTGCAACGTAGGCTTAATAAACATCATTCGTTAATGAAACTTGTGTTTTTTCAATTTTTACAATATTACACACACGCGCATATATATATATATATATATATATATATATATATATATATGTGTGTGTGTAGAGAGAGAGAGAGAGAGAGAGAGAGAGAGAGAGAGAGAGAGAGAGAGAGAGAGAGAGGGGGGGGGAGAGAGAATGAAAAGGAGAGCGAGAAAGAGGCATAGAGAGAAATAGCGATAAAGACCAGAGTTTAACAAGTTTACATTCAGATATTTCCTTCTGTCTAACCAATTCACCCATACCCAGAGGAAGAATTCTTTTACCCCGGGTAAAGTAAACGTAATAGCGCGACAATAATTCGAACATCCGTACTACGATGTTTCATTCCAGTGCGTTAAACCACTCCACCACACTTTATATCGAAAACGTTTTTACTTTGTTCATTCTTGTTGGGTATTCAATTTTCTTAAAAACTCATCTTTTTTAAACTCCTTAAAAAAATTAATTTTGAACTATCTAACCCATAAATTGGACCCTAACAGGTACTACCATTCCGGGTCAGAGTAGACGAGGGAGTAATGGCTATTAGGGGTTACTCAAAACTCACAGAATTTAAACTTCATTACAAGATAAGTTGCTAGGAACAACTTTCTTATAAGTACTAGCAAATATATGCACCCTCCAGGTGCAAGTATATACGTTTTAATGTAATAAAATATATTAAATTAGAAAGGCTAATGAAACTAAATAAGAATGCAGATAAAAAGATTTGAAACAGAGGGGGATATAATCGAAAAATAGAACAACTGAAATTTACTCCTCTATCACTCTCGTCTTTCATTGTTATTTTTTCTAATTTAAGTATTTAGTTAAAAGAGGAAGTAAAGAATAAAATGACAGTTATTTTTTCTTGTTAATCGATTTCATTTAAGATTCATTGAAGAGATTTTTGCTTATATTCATTAAAATAAAGCCAAACAGTTAGAAACCAATAATACTAAGCATATATTTATTAAAATTACATTTTTAATATCAATATGTAAATTAGCCTTCCCATTCACACTGTAAACCGCTATTTTGTTGTATATATAAATACAATTGCATGTTATTAGTATGTAGATATAGTTAATAGTATAAATAATGTAAAACAATTTTATTAATAGTTGAGGTTAAAATAAGGATAAATTCTTGGTGAATGTGACGTCAATAACTAAGGGAATTGTGACTTGAGTAGTGATTTAGTTTCGGTTACAGACAGAAAAACACACAATCTCCATTATAATAAGATTTTCTGGGGAGGTCTAAAGTCATTTTGTCAAAAACGCATTTTGTGTATACCTAGTGTATACATATATACACATTCTACTAGCTTTAATCAAAATAAATAACTTTACACACACATTATTAAAACCACATTTAATCACTACAGACTCTATAATAATATAGACAATCCTCATCATTGTCATAAACCTTTAAAACAATAACACAAAGCGGATTTCTAACAATGTTTATATTTTGATCCTTTGAAAAAATGCAACTTCCGCTCTTTTGAATTTTTGAATTTAAAACTAGCGTTCTTCGACCGCGGACCTATAATCAACCGTTTATCGCAAAACACACACACACACACACACACACACACACACACACACACACACACACACACACACACACACACACACATGTAATCGACTGCCATTAATCAATATCTTGATTAATCCAGTAGATTTAACCCTGAAGATCCTTATGGTGAAACTCGAGTAGGTTAATACCGTGTACCTTTATATTAATAATTTTCTCTTCTAACGTATTGAGCACTTTATATTTGTTATATCGCTGTCTTATTGTGAAACTTGAATCAACTAACCATTGTGACCGTTATCACCGGTAAGTCACTTTTTTCAACAAATACCATATATATATATATATATATATATGTGTGTGTGTGTGTGTGTAAAGGGAATAACTATAATTATATATACTGATATAATTATATAGAATGATATAATTACAACAT
>CM042172.1:71550666-71553166 GCA_023376005.1 Doryteuthis pealeii | reverse complement strand
ATAAGTAAGACAAATCCTCATATTTATTAAAGTAGTACAAAAAATAAATAAATAAAATCAAACAATTTGAAATGAAAATTGAGTCCCGTCCCTCTCAAATAAAATGTTGCGTGCATGTAATAATGAAACAATTATTTTGAATATTTTCCACATCAATTTTCCACAAAATCGTAGGTATTTATTTATTTATTTGTAAACTTTTTAGTTAACTTCTTGTTACTGTAAAAAAAAAAAGGACGAGAGTAAAAAACAATTTTAAAATTGCTTACTCAAATTTTGGGTGTATATAGCATAAGAATATTGTGACGTAAGCTGTGACGTAGAGCTATGACGTAGTTTTTTTAAAGACAGAAATACAGACAATCTCCATTATTAATAGATATATATGTCTGCATATACATGTCTATAAACTATAAACTAAATGTTATATACTACCCCATGGAAAAATTATATGATGATAAAGTTTTTTTTATTTATTTAGTAGTTAATAAATTCATAACCGATAATACGCAAAACGTTTTTCTTTGATAACTGATCAGTTTTGTTTCATAAAATTTAGATAACATTTTTTAAATCAACTAGTACAAAATAAAAACACCATCCGGGCGATGTAAAAATAGATTTTTGAAAGATATTGACTGAGGAGCGCGAGTTAAAAATTCAATGTCAACGAGTTTGTACCCTAAGTAAGTAAAATCATCAAATTCATGAAAAGATTAAAAAAATAAAACAATTTGAAATGTAAACTTTAAATATGTATTAAAATAAAACAAACTATATATAGATATATAATACCAGTCATGTATCTATTAAAATTTATTAAAAAACAATGAGGACTGTCTAATTTTGTTCAAATTTTGAGTGTATTTATTCGATTGTTATAACGATTTGGGTAATGTGACGTAGTTTTTGTTACAGACAAAAACTGGAATCGAATCTCCATTATTAATAGAGATATAGATAGATGGTAAGGATAATTCAAAATGTTTTTACAAGTGATGCAGAGAAGATATTAAGGGATATTTGTAGGTATTATACTATTATATATATCTATTATTATACATTATATATATATATGAGTTATGAAAAGGTGGAATGAAAACATCACACAATGCTGTTAAAGAGAAAACAATTTATAATATATTCATAGCTGATACTGATCAATATTTCGATTTTACAAAATCATCATCAGAGCTCATTCACTCCGTGGTGTTTGGGGTCGGGAAGAATGTCAAATCAGTTACAAAACAAAAAAACCCTAATTCTGCAAAAAAAAAAAAATATATATATATATATATATTATATATATATATATATATATAACTATCACCAATCATCACTCTGTTTGCTCCAGAAGTAAAGAAATATGTTAAAATAGAATAGAAAGTCTGAAAAATGTTTAAATATTTAAAAAATAAATTATTTTTGTGGTGTTAAATAATTCATGTAAACAGTAAAGTCCGAATATATATATATTATATATATATTTTTATTATATATATATATATATTATTATATATAATATATAATATACCAAGCGTGTTGGTAAATCCTTGCGGTGAGAAAAACCCAGCAATAGTTTTTGATTGTATCATAACTACTAGGGTTAGTACTATTTAATTCGTCTTGCTCCTTGTCTCTGTAGTCAGATCTTAGCCCTGAAGAGCATTAAGCGAAACTAATAGTAGATTTGTCTGACTCATTAGATTTATCTTTATATATATATATATATATATATATATATATATATAGTATATATAATGTGTGTGTGTGTGTGTGTGTGTGTGTGGTACGTGTATTTCCCACGGACGCACGCAAACACACATATGTGGATATATGTCTGTCAATCTATCTATCTCTTTCTCTCTTTGTTTCCCTCTGCTTCTTTCTCTCTCTGTCTCAGTCTGTCACTTCTCATATATATATTATATATGGAGAATAAGTGTTTAATTGGAGTCGTACCTAATTTTGAAAATTAATTAATTAATAATGAATTAGGCGGGAATACTATTAAATGTATGGCTAACAAAATCGAGAAAAATCAATCTCTGTATGTATTTCGGCCTATAGGCTCATCAAGCAGAGCTATAGATCGGAAGACCGCCCTGTGCGTGATTGAAACCGGACCGTCAAGCTGACAGGCCGGATCTCATACCCAACACCAAACGAACTTCTTAGATTTTATGATTTGTTTTAGAGTGGTTAACATTCTCTTCTATGACTTTATTACACGACGATGTGGTAAGTTGTAAACAAGGTTTATTTAGAATGGCTTTTGCCGAATTTTTGGAGAATAAGTGTTTTAATTGGAGTCGTACCTAATTTTGAAAATTAATAATTTGAATAATGAATTAGGCGGGAATACTTATTATAATGTATGGCTAAACAAATCGAGAAAAATCATCTCTGTATGTACATTTCGGCCTATTAGGCTATCAGCAGTAGCTATAGATCGGAAGGACGCGCCCCTGTGCGTGATTTGAAACCGGATACCGTCAAG
>CM042172.1:71544321-71550566 GCA_023376005.1 Doryteuthis pealeii | reverse complement strand
AAAAAAATAGAGAGAGATAGCGCGAGTTAAAAATTCATGTCAACGAGTTTGTACGCTAAGTTAAGTAAAATCATCAATTCATGGAAAAGATTAAAAAAATAAAATTTGAAAATGTAAACTTTAATATGATTAAATAAAACAAACTAATATAGATATATAATACCAGTCATGCGTATCTATTAAAAATTTAATTAACAACACATGAAGAGAGTGGTACTAATTTTTGTTCAACATTTTTGACGAGTCGTATTATTCGATTGATTATTAACGATTTGGGTAATGTGACGTGAGATGTTTGATGTTACGCAGAAGAATCCACAAAACTGGGAATGCATCATCCATTAGATTAATAGAGATGAGATAGATGAGAGATAATTTCAAATTGTTTTAGCAAGTGATCCAGAGTAAGATATTAAGGGATATTTGTAAGTTATATTTGATCATAACTATGATATATATAATAATTATATATATAATATAGGTATATATGTGTATGAAAAGGTGGGAATGAAAAATCACACAATGCTGTTAAAGAGAAAACAATTTTATAGATATAATCATAGTGATACTGATCAATATCTCGATTTTACAAAATCATCATCAGAGCTCATTCACTCGTGGTGTTTGGGTCGGAGAGAAATGGTTCAAATAGTTCCGAAAACAAAAAAAAAGACCCCTAATCTGCAAAAAAGGAAAAAAAAAACATATTATAGTATATATATGTACTAATATATACTAATATATATATAATATTATCACCAATCATTCACCTCTGTTTGCTCCAGAAAGTAAAAAAAATATTGTTAAAATAGAATAGAAATCTGAGAAATGTTAAAATATTTAAAATAATATTTTTGTGGTGTTAAATAATGCATGTAAAACAGTAAAGTCAATATCATAATATATTATATATATACTGAGTATATAATAATATATATATATATATATATAGATATTACGATTTACCAAAGCGTGTTGGTTAAATCCTTGGGTGAGAAAAAACCAGAAATAGTTTGATTGTAAAATCATACTACTAGGTTAAGTACTATTAATTCGTCTTGGCCTCCCTTGTCTCTGTAGTCAGATCTTAGCCCTGAAGAGCATTAAGCGAAACTAATAGTGTAGATTTGTCTGCTCATTAGATTTAATCTTTATTATATATATATTATATATATATATATATATATATATATATATGTGTGTTGTGTGTGTGTGTGTGTGTGTGCGTACGTGTATTTCCCACGGATCGCACGCAAAACACACATATGTGGATATATGTCTGATCATACTATTCTATCTCTTTCTCTCTTTGTTTCCTCTGCTTCTTCTCTCTCTCTGTCTCAGTCTGTCACTGACTCTATATATAATATAGATATAAATGGAGATATAAGTGTTTATTGGAGTGTACCGTAATTTTGAAATTAATTAATTAATAATGAATTAGGCGGGAATAACCGTATTAAATGTACTGGCTAAGCAAATCGAGAAAAAATCAATTCTTGTTGTACATTTCGGCCTATTAGGCTCATCTAGAGAGCTATAGTAGGAAGACGCCTTGTGCGTGATTTGAAACCGGACCGGTCAAAGCTTGACAGGCCGATTCATAAACCCAACACCGGAAACGAACTTCTTAGATTAATGATTTGTTTAGGAGTAGGTTACATTCTCTTATAGCTGATCTTTTATTAACACGAAGATGATGGTAAGTTGTAAACAGGTTTTATTTAGAATGGCTTTTTGCCGAATAATTTTTTGAGGAATAGTGTTTTACATTGGAAGTCCGTACCTATTTTTGAAAATTAATTAATTAATAATGAATTAGGCGGGCAATACTATATAAATGTATGGCTAAACAAATCGAGAAAAATCAATCTCTGTATGTACGTTTCGGCCTAATTATGGCCTCGTCGCAGAGCATATAGATCGGAAGACCGCCTTGTGCGTGATTTGAAACCGGACCGTCAAGCTTGACAGGCGCGATCTCTATAAACCACCCAACACCAAACGAACTTTTAGATTTTATGATTTGTTTAGATAGAGTTAAACATTCTCTTCTAGTGATTTTATTACAACGACGATTGTGTAAGTTGATAAACAAGGTTTATTATAGAATGGCTTTTGCCGATAATTTTATTTGGAGAATAAGTGTTTAATTGGATCGTTCCTAATTTTTGAAAATTAGATGTAATTATAAAATGAATTAGGCGGGAATACCTATTAAATGTATGGCTAAACAGATCGAGAAAAATCAATCTCTGTTGTACATTTCGGCTATTAGGGCCTCATCAGCAGAGCTCTGCTGATGAGGCATAATAGGCGAAAATGTATATTAACAGAGATCTGATTTGTTCTCGATTTGTTTAAGCCTACATTTAATAAGGTATTCGTGCTAATTCATTAATTAATTAATTAATTTTCAAAAATTAAGTACGATCTCCATTAAACACTTTTTCTCCAAAAAATTATCACGGCAAGAAAAGCCATTCTAAATAAACCTTGTTCCAAGCTTACACATCGTCCGTGTAAATAAAAGTCACTAGAAGAGGGAATGTTAACCTACTCTAAACAAATCATAAAGATCTAAGAAGTTGGGGGGGGGGGGGGGGCGGGGGGGGGGGGGGGGGGGGGCGTTTGGTGTTGTGGGTATATGAGATCGGCCTGTCAGCCTTGTACGGTACGGTTTTCATAATACGCACAGGGCGGTTCGATCGTATAGCTCTGCTGATGCGGCCTAATAGGCCGAAATGTACATACCAGGAGATTGATTTTTCGATTTGTTATAGCCATACATTTAATAGGTATTCCCGCCTTTCATTCATTATTATTGAAATTAATTTTCAAAATTAGGGATACGACTCCAAATTAAAGACACTTATTCTCCAAAAAAATTATCGGCAAAAGCATTCTAATAAACCTTTGTTTACAACTTACCACATCGTCGTGTAATAAACAGGTCACTAGAAGAGGAATGTTAACCTACTACTAATAAAGATCCTAAAATCTAAGAAGGTTTCGGTTTGGTGTTGGGTTATGCGATCGGCCGTCACTTGACGGGTCACGGTTTCAAATCACGACAGGGCGGTCTTCGATCTATAGCTCTCTTGATGAGGCTAATAGGCCGAATGTACATACAAGATATTGATGTTTCTCGATTTGTTTTTGAGCCATACTTTAATAGGTATTCCGCGCTAATTCATTATTAATGTAATTAATTTTCAAAATTAGGTGACGACTCCAATTAAACACTTAATTCTCAAAATTATGGCAAAAGCCATTACTAAATAAACCTTGGTTTACAACTTAGGAACACATCGTCGTGTAATAAAAGTCACCAAGAAGAGGAATGTTAACGCTACTCTAAACAAATCAATAAAATCTAGAAGTTCGATTTGGTGTTTGGGGTATGAGATCGGCTGTCAGCTTGACGGTCCGTTGTTTAATGCACGCACGAGGGCGGTCTTCCCGATACTATAGCTCTGCTGATGAGCTAATAGGCCGAAATGGTACATACAGAGATTGATTGTTTTCTCGGATTTGTTTAGCCATACATTTATAGGGTATTCCGCCTAATGTTCTTTAGTTAATTAATTAATTTATCAAAATTAGGTACGACTCCAATTAAACACTATTCTCCAAAAATTATCGCGCAAAAAGCATTCTAAATAAACCGTTGTTTATATTATTATATAATATATATATATATAATGATGAGTTGTAAACAAGGTATGTTTGGAAATTGGCTTTTTTTTGCCGACAATTTTGGGAGAATATGTTTGCTTAATTAAGAGTCGTACCTAATTTTTGAAAATTAATTCATTAATATGAATGCTATTTAAATGTAACATTTAAATAGGCATTCCGCCTAATTCAAATATATATATATATATATATATATATATATATATATGTGTGAGTGTGTGTGTGTGTGTGTGTGTGTATGTGTGTGTGTGTTGTATTGGGAAATGTTCTTTATTAATGTAGCCCAAATAACATTTCCGCCCTGTCGGCGACAACCTGTGATGCTTAAAGATGGAACCCGGGTTGCTAAGCAGTTCATGACATGCAACAGTCTATTTAGACTCTTACTTAGGCCCCCTTCGCCCAATCGGTTGGCCACGTCAAGCCCTAGCACCTATATGATTGCCCCAATCTTTTTGCTCTCATGGCAACTCCCAACCCTTTTTATCATATGGGTGCTAGAAAGCGGTGGCTGAGGGTTACCAATTTTCATCAGCAGCAGTTTCGGCCATTATTCTTAATTATTCCTTAGTTCTAGGATTGAGTTATGTTTTTAAAAAGTCTATGTTTTAATTGGTTCTAATTAGTCATAATTTGGAATTAGCCAAAACTGACCGTCTCTTACTTCTCATTCTACTTATCACTTTTTCACTCTCTATGTATATCTTGATATCCTCATCATTAATATATGTTAGTATATTTTCAAATGGACAGGATATGAAAAAAAAGGATATTAAATCTGACAATCAGTAGAAACTCATTTGAAAAACAACGAAATAAGTCTAAGATTGAGATTAAGAAAGCCGACGTTAAAGCGTTTCGGTTTTAATTAAACCATCAACAGGGCCCAATAATCATAAATCATATGAAAACAAATGAGAAGTATACCCATTCTGTCCCAGAGATTTTGACTTTACAAAACAATATTTTTCCTAATAACACAAGAAAAATATTTATTTAAACCATTTTTAACACACAACACACACCACACACACACACCCACCCACACATATTATATATATATATATATATATAATATATATATACTATATATATATGGTGTTGAAAGAATGAATAAACGAAAGAAAGTATAGAAAGGATAATAAAGGATAATTTTAAATCATATCAACCTTACACGTGTTTTGGGTCAGGAGTTTATCCTATGTGTACAATATTTAAACTATTATTATTTTTAAAATAAACAAATGAAATGAAATAATAATAATAGAAAAAATGTAGAAGTGTTCCGCACACAAAGAAAATTCGATCTTCATAAGTGTGAATCCTTATTTATATATATCAAAATATATTAAATTTGTACCATAGATAAACTCCTGGCGAACACGTGTAAGTAATATTGATTAAAATTATCCTTTATTATCCTTTCTATACTTTCTTTCCTTTTATTCATTCTTCAACTTATATATATATATATATATATATATATATATATATATATATATATATATAACATTTTGTCTAATTTTCCAAGACAAATTCTGGTCTGTTGCTCTACTATTTGTCTGTGTGGTCATAGTTTAGTCATTTGCACAATTCCCAGAAGATCATGTTTTCTACCCAGTCGTGCCTACTTTTTAAGTTTTGGTTAATTCTGGTAATGGAAAATGGGCGTTCACCCAAAACAATTAACCCAGTGATATATTTCGAAATATAATATCAAACAATTCAAAATGATGGGGAAAACGAGATTTGGCGAGTGAGAGAGAAATAGACTGTGATAGATAGATAGAAAGATAGAGAGAAATAAAAGGAGAAGAAGAGAAGAGCGAGAGAGAGAGAGAGAGAGAGAGTGTGTGTGTGAGAGAGAGTTGAGAGAGGAGAGAGTGTGTGTGTATGTGTGTGTATGTTTGCGTGCGGTGTGAGAGATTGATAGATGAAAAAGAAAGAAAGAGAAAAGTTAATAGAGAGAGAGAGAGAGAGAGAGAGAGAGAGAGAGAGAGAGAGAGAGAGCAGAGAGAGAGAGAGAGAGAGAGAAGAGAGGGAGAGAATCACTATGTGTATTGCATGTGTAGTGTGTGTACGCGTGTGTGTGGTAATATTGTAAAATTGAAAAAAATACGGGAAGTTTCATAAACAATGTATTCATTTATGAATATTTGTGTTTTTTAATTTTTATAACATATTACACAAACACACACCCACAGACATCACACACACACAGACCACAACAGTATATAACCTACACTATATATATCATAATATTATTATATCATAGTATATAAGAGCAGAGCAGAGAGAGAGAAGCGGGTGAGAGAGGAGAGAGAGAGGAGAATGAAAAGGAGAGCGGGTATGGGGGATAGAAGAAATAAGCGGAGAAAGACTAGAAAAGAGGAGGAAAAATGAGCTGTACGAGACAGAAGAGAGAGGGCGAGATCGCGAAAGAGAGACTCAGAAATAGAAAAAGAACCCGGAATTAGAGGAACATAGGAGAGAGAGAGAGAGAAAGAGGAGGATAGGAAGAGAGAAGGAGAGGATGAGGGGGGATA
>CM042172.1:71531821-71539321 GCA_023376005.1 Doryteuthis pealeii | reverse complement strand
TTTATCTCAGTCAGTTCATATCTATCTATCTATCTATCTATCTATCTATCTATCTTAGTCTGTTCATATCTATCTATCTATTTATCTATCTTAGTCTATTCATAAACTATCTATCTATCTATCTATCTATTTATCTATCTCAGTCAGTTCATATCTATCTATCTATCTATCTATCTATCTATCTTAGTCTGTTCATATCTATCTATCTATTTATCTATCTTAGTCTATTCATCTATCTATCTATCTATCTATCTATCTATCTATCTATCTATCTATCTTAGTCTGTTCATATCTATCTATCTATTTATCTATCTTAGTCTATTCATATCTATCTATCTATCTATCTATCTATCTATCTATCTCAGTCAGTTCATATCTATCTATCTATCTATCTATCTATCTATCTAGGAAATTTATCTATCATTCGCAATTTTTCTCATCTATCTATTTATCAATCCATCTATCTATCTCAGTCAGTTCATATCTATCTATCTATCTATCTATCTATCCAGGTAAATTTTTCTTATCTATCTTTCAATCTATCTTTCTATCTATCTCAATCTGTTCTGATCTATCTATCTATCTATCAATCTATCTATTTATCGCAATTTTTCTGATCTCTCTATTTATCAATCTATCTATCTATATCAATCTGTTCTGATCTATCTATCTATCTACCTATCTATCTATCTATCTATCTCAGTCAGTTCAAATCTATCTATCTATCTATCTATCTATCTATCTAGGGCAATTTTTTCTTATCTATCTTTCAATCTATCTTTCAATCTATCTCAATCTCTTCTGGTATCTCTATTGATCAATCTATCTATCTATATCAATCTGTTCTGATCTATCTATCTCAGTCTGTTCGTATCTATCTATCTATCTAGGAAATTTTTTATTATCTATTTTTCTATCTATCTCAATCTCTTCTGATCTATTGATCTATCATTCGCAATTTTTCTCATCTATCTATTTATCAATCTATCTATCTATATCAATCTGTTTTACCCCTCTGCAGAGGTGCAGTCGGTGCATTCTAACGCCCCACCGACAGGGCGGAATTCAAATTGAAGATATGTCTTCCATCACCACTGACACCTCAAGTTGCTTTTTATCTAATAACTAAACTCTAACCGTGATAACATTTTAAAAGATTGAAATCTATTTTCTCAAACGGAGGCAAAGTTTTGAAGAAATATATTTTGCGAGGTGATTTTTTTAATGTTAATTTGCAACTTTCGCCACAGTGGAGACAATACAGTTTGAAAATCGCCCTACCCTATTGCCCACACCTGCTTTAGAACATGTTGCCCTCGGTCCTTGGATGTAACCATGGAGTTCTGGTCGCGAGTACCAGCAGCACCCAGTCGACAAGAGTAATGCCTGTCATTACAGACGGCGTCAACCCATACCTGCACCCACTCCCCAATTTTTTTTGTCTTTCAACCTCCTCCAGCGTCTGCCATGGCCGTTCACTTGGAGCATAATAATTAACTTTCAGATGCGGCATTAAAAAGATGCCTAATTGCGTTAAAATTTTCACTTGTAACAGGTTCGTGAGACAAATGGAAAAAAAAATGGGAAGGAAAAAAATGGGGTACGTTTATAACCCCTTCCTAAACCGTGTGGGAATCGGCATTTTGTTTTTAACGTAACCAGTGAAAAATAGACAGATGTGCAAAATGAATGAATTGTAGAAAATTTAGTATTATCTGTGTTATTCGGACTATTGTCCTCATCTTCATTGTTATCTGTACAAC
Organism: Doryteuthis pealeii; assembly: GCA_023376005.1. NCBI lineage: Eukaryota > Metazoa > Mollusca > Cephalopoda > Myopsida > Loliginidae > Doryteuthis > Doryteuthis pealeii. The sequence continues at coordinate 71,537,558 of CM042172.1, read as the reverse complement.
GTTTCGGCCGATGTACTCTCCGGCCTTCTTCAGGTATTTCTTGTCGAACTCAGGAACTTTCTCGGACCCGGGAACCTTCTTGTCGTAATCGGGAACATTCTTGTCGTAATCGGGAGCCATTACGGAACTTTGAATCTAACCCTTTATTCAGTCCACAGGGGTATCCTGTTCTCATTCCGCTAACCTTGACTGGGGTAGAGGCGTTAAGCTGTGTTAATTATTATTCTATGTTACTGCTGCCCTTGGTCAGGATTGAACCTGCAGTCCAGAGATAACTGTCACTTAGAACTGTCTTAACCCAACTCCTTTATCCACAAGGCCATGTGTCCAATTGAAAAAATTGGTTCGTTGGTTGAATTTTACGGCATGTCAACCCTTGTCGGGTTATTTTATACCGAAGACGTTTTATTTCAATCGTTCTTGGTTGTACTCAATTTTTTTTATAACTCAATATTTTAAAATACATTTTTAAAACTTATCTTTTTATATTAAAGCAATTATATATCTCAGTCGGTAGAGCGTTCGGCTAGAAACCACAAGGTTCCTAGTTCGATACCCGGCCCTCGCCAACTCAGCGTATGAGTAGCACAGAGATCTGTGCAGTAAAGTAAGGAGCTGATGGTAGGTGAGGCGCCCCACCTCAGACGCAAAAACAATCTCCTTGGTCGAGCGCTAGTGAAAAGGGGATAGACTCCCTCGCTGATTGGCTGATACCGACTTTAGGCCCCCTCGACGAATTTACTTCCTTTTTATATATATGATCGTATGAAATATATATATATATATTATATATATATATATATATATATAATATTTTAATATATAATTAATATAATATTTAATCTATTTAAAGTTTAAAAGAAAAAAAAAGTACTCATAAAAGATATTTTCTTAACTTTTTCCATCAATCCTAATACATAATTTAAGATAATCTTTTATTTACTTATTTACTGAAAAAAAAAAAATTAAATTAGAGAACAAAGGAAAAAGAACACAAAAAAAAAAGAGAAAAGAAAAAGGAAAGAAAAAAGAAAACGAAACAAAAGCTAAGTATATAAATTTTTCTATTGACGGTTTTTATTATTTTTTATTTTGAATTTTGACATGGCAACAACTTGGAACATTTACCGGATGACAAACAGACAATATTAGATACATTTGTTCTCAACAAACAATAAAAAAAAAAGAGAAAAAAGAAATTTCAGTTATTCGCCCATTTCATTCATAAAGGAGGAGAAGAAGAAAGAGAGAAAAAAAAGGAAAAAGAAATAAGAAGAGATATTATAACCACACAAAGAAAAAACGTAAGCACGTCCATTTCTGATACGAAACTCTGATGATGAAGTTTATGCTTCGAAATCGATAAGACAAAAATAACATCTTTTTGTTTTTATTTTTCATACGCATTGTATTGGCCTTCAAATTATTAATATATTATAATTATATATATATATATATATATATATATATATATATATATATATAGAGAGAGAGAGAGAGAGAGAGAGAGAGAGAAAGAATGTACAGTTGGCATATTCTACATCCCCACCTGACCGGGCGGGGAGGGATCGCGGTTTATTGAAACTACGAAACGCCAAAGCGCGGATAGATAGGACCACAGTATATATATATATATATATATATATATATATATATATATATATATATATATTGAATACGTATCAAACACTTTCTGGTCTTATAACTCTTCGCGTAAGAGCCGAAGTGGAGTGTTGCATGCTACTGAACCACTTAGAACCTAAGTCACAGACCGCTCAGCCACTATGATCCTATCCTCAGGCATTATGGATCGATACCCACCACCCACAAGTGACCTCATAAAGGGTAATTTTACCTCTCTGTAGGGGTACAGTGGGTGTAGTCTACATACCCAGTAAACGGTTGATTGAAACCACTAAACGCGAAAGAGTGGATAGATAGGACAACTGGATTACTATATATTGAATGTCCTGTCGGCTGGGGCTTTAGAATAAAGCGACTGCACCTCTGTAGAGGGGTAAGTCCCCTCCCCCAAATAAGGGACACCTGTTGACCCTGGGTGGCGACCTGTGATGCATAAGGATGGAATCCATGTGATTGAGCAGTCTATGACTTGCAACACCTCACTTTGGTCCTTACTTAGGCTAGACGGGCGATCGAAGAGGCCCCCTCGGATCAATTGGCTGGTCACATCGTCCTAGCCCTTTTTATCATATGGATGCAAGTAGGCAGTGGCTGAGGGTCCCAGTGTTCCGGGTATGACGTTAAACTCCAACTGATGGTGAGATTCCAGTTCCGGAGGTCTAGGGAATATGGAGCTCCCTTTCATTACCATTTCTCGCTGACCCAGAGTGGTAGTACCTGTGAGGGTCCCATCTATGGGTGAAATAAATAAAAATTGTTTATAAAAAAATTGAGTTTAAAAAATGTTTCTTTCAATCTATCGCTACGACTCTTTCAAAACTTTGCCAGTATTAAATGACCCAACGTGGTTTGAGATGCCGTAAAACTAACCAGCCAAGCAAATATAATGAGTACGAATCAAACAATCTTCTTTTCTTTCTTTCTTTCATTTTTCCCTTTTCATTATTCCTTTATTTTTTTCTTCCTATTCTTTCTTCCAATCTTTCTTTCTATCTTTATTCCTTCCTATTTTTCTTACTTTCTTTCTTTCATTCTTCCTTAATTTCATTCTTTCTTCCTTAATTTCATTCTTTCTTTCATTCTTCTTAATTTCATTCTTTCTTCCTTAATTTCATTCTTTCTTTCATTCTTCCTTAATTTCATTCTTTCATTCATTCTTCCTTAATTTCATTCTTTCTTTCATTCTCCTTAATTTCATTCTTTCTTTCATTCATTCTTCCTTAATTTCACTCTTCCATTCATTCTTCCTTAATTTCATTCTTTCTTTAATTCTTCCTTAATTTCATTCTTTCTTTCATTTTTCCTTAATTTCATTCTTTCTTTCATTCATTCTTCCTTAATTCATTCTTCCATTCATTCTTTCTTAATTTCATTCTTTCTTTCATTCATTCTTTCTTAATTTCATTCTTCTTTCATTCTTCTTAATTTCATTCTTCCATTCATTCTTCCTTAATTTCATTCTTTCTTCATTCTTTCTTTCATTCATTCTTCCTTCTTCTTTCTTCATTCTTCCTTAATTTCATTCTTTCATTCATTATTCCTTAATTTCATTCTTTCTTTCATTCATTCTTCCTAATTTCATTCTTCATTCATTCTTCCTTATTTCATTCTTTCTTTCATTCATTCTTCCTTAATTTCATTCTTTCCATTCATTCTTCCTTAATTTCATTCTTTCATTCATTCTTCTTAATTTCATTCTTTCTTTCATTCATTCTTCCTTTATTTCATTCTTTCTTTCATTCATTCTTTCTTTCATTCTTTCTTTCATTCTTCCTTAATTTCATTCTTCCATTCATTCTTCCTTAATTTCATTCTTTCTTTCATTCATTCTTCTTAATTTCATTCTTTCTTTCATTCTTCCTTAATTTCATTCTTCCATTCATTCTTCCTTAATTCATTCTTTCATTCATTCTTTCTTAATTTCATTCTTTCATTCATTCTTCCTTAATTTCATTCTTTCTTTCATTCTTCCTTAATTTCATTCTTTCATTCATTATTCCTTAATTTCATTCTTTCTTTCATTCATTCTTAATTTCATTCTTTCATTCATTCTTCCTTAATTTCATTCTTTTCATTCATTCTTCCTTAATTTCATTCTTCATTCCTTCTTCCTTAATTTCATTCTTTCTTTCATTCATTCTTCCTTAATTTCAATTTCATTCTTTCTTTCATTTCTTCTTAATTTCATTCTTCTTTCATTCTTCTTAATTTCATTCTTTCTTTCATTCATTTTTCATTCATTCATTCTTTCTTTCAATTCCATTCATTCTTTCTTCATTCATTTCATTCTTTCTTTCATTCATTCATTCTTCCTTATTTCATTCTTCCATTCATTCTTCCTTAATTTCATTCATTCATTTCCTTAATTTCATTCTTTCTTTCATTCTTCCTAAATTTCATTCTTTCTTTCTTTTATTTTTTCATTTTTTCCTTCCTTCCTTTCTTTCATACTTCTTCAGTATTCTATCTTTTTTCTTATGCTTCTTTTCCTTCACCTCCTTCACCTTTCTTCTATTCAAACTTTTTTCTTTCTTTTTCTTTCTTTCTTTTTTCTTTCTTTCTTTTTTCTTTCTTTATTTTCTCTCTCTTCCTTCTTGTTTTTATAATTCGTTTCGTAATGATCTGTTGATTATAAAGCATTTCGTAATCACTGACCATAAACATCTGATACTCGATTTTCAGCTCAAAAATAGATTTGAGCTCGCTCGTCTCGTGTCACCCTAACCTATTTGATCCGTCAATTATTGACAGTACCGCTTGACCTCCTCTGATTTATTTTCTTTTGTTTTTACTGTTTCTTGTTTTGTTTTGTTTTTACTGGAAAGGTTGCGTCGGTGATCTGTCCATCCCATTATTTGAATCACAATTGACGTGACTAATCTTCTGTTGACTATTAATCAACGTATCAATGGACCAATTTGGGTTTTTATTAAAAGAATCCACAAAGAAATCTGTCGTGGGGCAAAAGTGAGCCTCAAAACGATCGATCAGATACATAAATTTTTATATAAATTAAACATACTAGCAAATATATGCACCCTCCAGGTGCAAGTATTTAAGTTTTGATATAATAAAATATCATATTAAATTAGAATGGCTAATGAAACTGACTAAGAATGCAGATAAAAAGATCTGCAACAGAGGGGGTATAATCGAAAAATAGAACAACTTTGAAACTAACTATTCTATCATTTTCCATTACTCCCCTCTTTTATTGGTAAATTTTCCTAATTTAACTATAGGAAGTAAAGGATAATATTACAATTATTTCTTCTTGTAAATAAATTTCTTTTAAGATTTATCCACGAGATTTTTGTTTATATTTCTTAAGATAAAACCAAACAATTAGAAATCAATAATACCAAGCACATATTTATTAAAATAAAATTTTAAATATCAATATGCAAATTAGCCTTCCCGTTCAAACTGTAAACCGCTATTTTGTTGTATATATAAATACAATTACATGTTATTAGTACGTAGATATGGTCAACAGTATTAATAATGTAAAACAATTTTTATTAATAACTGAAGGTTTAAAAGAATGAAATCCTGGAGAATTTGACGTAAATAATTAAGGGAATTGTGACTTGAGTAGTAATATAGTTTCGGTTACAGACAGAAAAACACACAATCTCCATTATAATAAGATATATATATATATATATAATATATATATATATAAAGATAATCTAATGAGTCAGACGAACCTATTATTAGTTTCGCATAAAGCTCTTCAGGGCTAAAGTCGGATTTTAGCCCTGAAGAGCTTTATGCGAAACTAATAGTAGGTTCGTCTGACTCATTAGATTATCTTTATTACTTGGCTCTACTTAGGTATCGAGCACTTTTTACATATTAGCTTCTCCTAGCGGTTATATGAATATATATATATCTTATATACATATATATACATATAAATTGTTTTTTCTTTTGGCCAAATACTGTACCAATAGATTATTTTTTGTTGGTACGAATATCTTGGTCCTTTCTGTTTTTCAAAAAAATTTTTCTTCCCGGTTGATGTTTGGTAGTATATTTTTACAATCAAACTTTCTGCTGTTTTTTTCTCTCCGCAAGGATCTACCAACAC
>CM042172.1:71524321-71526821 GCA_023376005.1 Doryteuthis pealeii | reverse complement strand
AAAATATGGAGAATTTTGAAGTGTTCCAAAAAATACTTTTTCTTTTAAAGTGTTTGAGAAACGCTCCACAGTGATAGAGAATAGGGATGTTTATTCTGACGAAGGCCGTTATTCGTTATATACTTAAAGATTTTGTAGTTTTCTATTATTATTATTATCTTATTTCATATTTAAAATAATAATAAATAGAATACATGTGCACATGAACAAATTCCTGGCCAAAACTCGTGTTAGTAAAATAAATCTATTTTATCCATTCAGCATTTTCTTTCCTTTGTTTATTTTCTCTTTCAACATACCGTTGGATTCGCTTCCATTACATATATATATAATATTATATATATATATATATATAATATATATATATATATACATGCATATATTAATTATTATTATTATTATTATTATTATTATTATTATCATTATCATTATTATTATTATTAGAGGGAAAATAAAGGATTTGCCATGGTTTCAATCAAATTGAAATGATTTCTCCAGGAACCTACTCTACGTTTAACTAAGTCGATGTAATTCCTTAGTTAAATTGAAGATATTTATAGGACAATAACGGTTGAACGCTACGTTATTTTTCTCTCAAAATTATTCATATCGATATATATCATATTCAATAATAATATTCATATGCAAAAATAATCAAAAATATCGCCTGCACGCGAAAATTGAATAAAAAAACCCACAAAACAATATATCCTTCCACACGTGGATTCATTCCTTAATTCTCATTTTTGTATTGTTATCAATTTAATTCTAATTATAAATAATAGTTAGTAAAAGCAGTTTTACTATTTATTTTAAAAGCAGTTTTACTTTTATTTTAATAAAAGAGATTCGCTTCCGGTTTTTGTCTGTAACAAAACCTACATCACTGCTAACGTCACATTACCCAAAATCGTCATAACATAGAATAAATACACTCAAAATTTGAACATGCAACATTAGACAGTCCTCATTGTTTTTTAAAACAAGTTTTAATAAATACATGACTGGTATTATATATCTATATATAGTTTTTTTTTTTTAAATACATATTTAAAGTTTACATTTCAAATTGTTTTATCTTTAAATCCTTTAATGAATTTGATGATTTTACTTACTTAGGGTTCAAACCCGCTGACATTGAATTTTTAACTCGCGCTCCTCAAGTAATATGTTTAAAAAATCTATTTTTACATCGCCCGGAGGGTGTTTTTATTTTGTACTAATTTAATTCATAAAACACTTGCGATTTTATTTTGTACTAATTTTATTTTGTAATAATTTAATCATAAAACACCTGCGATTAACACACAAGGTTAGATGAAAGAGGTTGTCTGAACCTCATACGTCGAAATCGACGGGAGAGTCCATCATATATATATATATATATATATATATATATATATATATATATATATCTTATCATAATGGAGATTGTGGGTTTGTCTGTCAGTAACCGAAACTATATTACTATACAAGTCACAATTTCCTTTGTTATTTACATCACATTCTCAACGATTTCATTTTTATTTAAACCTCAATTATTAATAAAATTGTTTTACATCATTAAGACTGTCGACCATATCTACATACGAATAACATGCAATTGTATTTATATATACAACAAAATAGCGGTTTACAGTGTGAATGGGAAGGCTAATTTGCATATTGATCTTAAAAATTTGATTTTAATAAATATATGCTTAGTATTATTGATTTCTAATTGTTTGGTTTTATCTTATTGAATATGAGCAAAAATCTCGGGGTTAAATCTTAAAAGATATCTATTAACAAGAAGAAATAACTGTAATTTTGTTCTTTACTTCCTATAATTACCAATGAAAGACGGGAGTAATGGAAAATGATGGAAGAGTTAGTTTCAAAGTTGTTCTATTTTTCAATCATACCCCTCTGTTACTAATCTTTTTATCTGCATTCTTATTCAGTTTCATTAGCCTTTCTAATTTAATATGATATTTTATTATATTAAAACTTAAATACTTGCACCCAGAGGGTGCATATATTTGCTAGTATATATAACACAAGTAATGAAACTATGAAATATCAAATACTGATCCAATGATAGTGTCAGTCTCTTTCGTAAGGATTCGAACTCACTATTAACTGCCAGCTTGCAAAAAAAAAAAAAAAAAAAAACAACTTTCACCAAGTCCTTATGAAAAAAGAAAGAAAGGAAAATAAACGAATATTAAATTTAATAACAAAAAAAAAACAAAAAAAGAGAAAAAAGAAAAAAAGAAAAAGAAAAAGAAAAAAAGAAAGAAGGAATCGAGGAGAAGAAAATTATAAAGCCGACAGAGAGTAAATTGCCGCAAATTGAGGCCAGTGACAATGTCCGACTCTTCCGTGTTCCTTTACAACAAAGGTGCAAATGACTCATCTCGTCGAAGGCGGGAACGACAGTCAGTAAATATAAAGATGGCGCCTTCATTGCGACTATGTAACGCACCACAAATACTTAGATAATGTTTGGGATACGATC
>CM042172.1:71521967-71524221 GCA_023376005.1 Doryteuthis pealeii | reverse complement strand
GGGCTTTAGGCGTTGGGTTAGGGTTAGTTTAATGGGAAAATAAAAATTTGGGTTCTGTTTTTCTGGGTACCCTGTAATTCATGTTAGCCAATTAGGGAAATAACCTTTCTATTGTTATTTCACCCGTTGGGCTTAGAATTGAAAGCCTGCAACCTAGAGATGATTGTCACTTAGAACTGTATTAACTCAACCCTTAATGTCTGTACCATGTGAACTATGGAACGTTGTGTGTAATGGTAACAGTCATGGAAATGACTCGTCGCCCTTGAGTTCCAAATCCCGGACGTGTAATTGCATTCACTTAGCACTAATAATCCCTTGGAAAGGTATGAATCCTGCTCTCTCTCCATCTATGGATAAATAGTAGGGCAGACGGCTCTTTAACCTTGGTTAGGCAACAGGTCTAGGAGAAGGAAAAACTCTGAATTCAAAACTGTTGAACTCCGCTTAATAAAATTTGACCTTGTTGTCACATGTCCTGCCCGTGCGAGGGGTTGGTAAATATATATATGCATTGTACCATATATCCAATGGTTCCCGATTTTTACACAGAAAGGGCACAATAGCCCGCAAAATGGCTGTGTAGTTATAACAATAAAGATGAGGACAACAGTCTGAAAAATCCAGATTACACGAACAGTGTTACCAATATTGATCGGAACCAACAAGAATTGAACAAGACAAGAAAGAAGTGAGAATGTATAGATGTCAAACACCCTATACTGTTAATACATTCTATAGGGTAATCTGAACATTAGCTACATAAATGAGAGCTAACCTCCCCTTCTTTGAGGAAGCCATGTGTTTAAGGTCGGCCATTTTCATTTCATCCCTAACTCAATACAAACTGCTGTTTTAACACCGAACAATATCATAAACATGTGGTTCTTAAATACAATTTAAGTCTCATTTCAAATAATACACAAGCAAGAACACATTTTATGATATTTCAGTTAAAACAGTGCAGTTGTATTGATTCAAACAATATTCTATTTCAGTGCTAGATTTACGGTTGAAATGAAAATTGGTCTAGAACAAAAAATGCTTCCTCAAAGTTAATAAACAAGGAGTACTTCAGTTTATGTAGCTAATGCAGATTACCACAGAAAGTAAGGTTCTCAAAAGTGCTGGACGAAGGGAATAACTCATTGATGTGGCTATTGGCCAAACACTTTGGTTTGTTTGTGCATGCTGCCGTCCATGCCTTCACTGCCATGCTCAGCTCCTTTCAAACCTGTTTTTTGAAAAAAATAATGATGATTTGAAATTTATATTTTGGAAGATATTTTAAAAATTAAAATTTGAAAAGTAATATCTAATGTTTGATTGATTAAAATTCAATCACACTTCATTATATCCTTTTTTTTTTTTTAATGTAAATTATTGAATTAAAATAATGTCTTCCTTATATGTGATGTCATTCCATCTACCCCAGGAAAAAAAATTCCAGACAACCCACAGGTCCTTTTTACGTGGGAATCAATTTGCCAAAATAAGTAAAATGGATTCCGAGACTAACTCTTTTTTATCCCCCTCTACCCAGGCTATTGCCAGGTAGCCGCTATGTCAATTATTAATAATGGAGATTGTCTCTATTTCAGTTCTGTAAACAAAAACTTACGTCACTAGCTCTACAAATTAAAATTAAATTGTAATTATTGAATTAAAATGTCTTACTGTATATGTGATGTCACATTCGTCTTACCCAGAAAAAAAATTCCAGACATCCCACCAGGTCTTTTTTTACGTGGGGATCCAATTTGCAATAAGTAATAATGGATCTCCGAGACTAACTTTTTTTTATCCCCCCTCTACCCAGGCAACGCCAGGTAGCCGCTAGTCAATCTATTAATAATGGAGATTGTCTCTATTTCTGTCTGTAACAAAAACTACGTCATAGCTCTACGTCACAGCTTACATCACAATATTCTTATGCTATATACACCCAAAATTTGAGTAAGCATTTTTAAAAATTGTTTTTTACTTTCATCCTTTTTTTTTTTTTTTACTAGTAACAAGAGAAGTTAAACTAAAAGTTTACAAATCAATAAATACCTACGATTTTGTGGAAAATTGATGTGGAAAATATTCAAAATTATTATTATATTACATGCACGCAACATTTTATTTGAGAGGACGGGGCTCAGTTTTCATTTCAAATTGTTTTTTGTTTTTGTTTTTATCGTTTAATAAATATGAGGATTGTCTTACTTTATGATACAAATCCTCTGACACTGAATTTTTAAACTCCCAC
>CM042172.1:71496967-71511967 GCA_023376005.1 Doryteuthis pealeii | reverse complement strand
TATATATATATATATATATATATATATATATATAACATTGTTTAATAACACCTGCCTTGAGAATATATATACATTATATATATATATATATATACACCACACACACACCACACACACACACATATAATATATAATATATATATATATATATATATATAAGTAAAGAAAAACAAAGATTTTAGAGATTGAGCTTTATAGTCTATTTCAGGGAGCTTAGACAGAGTGTCTAACTCTCCCGACTCATCAGATGCGATGATGAGTCGGGAGAGTTAGACTATTTGTCTAAGCTCCCTGAAATAGACTATAATGCTAAATCTCTAAGACTTTTGTTATTTCTTTACTTATATATTTGCTCTGTGACTCTAACATTAAGAGCACACATTGAGCTCTCAAATTGCGACAGGTTTTTTTAGTTAAAACTCTTGTGTCGTAAGGAAGATTTGAAAGGCATGGTTGGTCACCAACAAATTATCAGTCATATGGAAATCCGATCTCCCCGACAAGCTAAAGAAACGTTTCTTCCAGGCTGTGGTTATGTCGGTACTGCTATATGGCTGTACCACCTGGACCCTAACAAAGCGCCTTGAAAATAAGCTAGATGGAGCTGCACCAGAATGCTGCGAGCGGTCCTGAATAAGTTGTGGAAGCAGCACCCACAAAAGCAACTATATGGCCACCTGCCCCCATCTCACAAACCATACGAGTAAGACGGACTAGGCATGCGGGGCACTGCTGGAGAAGCAAGGATGAGCTCGTAAGCGACGTACTACTGTGGAAGCCACACATGGGCATGCTAATGTGGGCCGACAGCCAGGACCTACATTGACCAACTATGTATGGATGCTGGCCGCAGCGCAGAGGAGCTACCAGAGTCGATGAATGATAGGGAAGGTTGGCGAGAGATAGTTATGGATATCCGTGCAAATTGCGCGACATGATGATGATGATGATGATACATATATATATATATATATATATATATATATATATATATAGACACGGGATGTTATACAAAATGGACTTTTATTGTAGGTGGTGATGTCGCCGTTATAACGTTTCGGTCTGTTAGACCATCTTCAGGACGTAGGATTGAGTTCTTGCTTCAACGGTGAACATTTTCATACTGAGAGTTAGGAGGTCGGGAATAGGGGGAGCGGTGGTCAATTGTTGGTGTTATTTTTTTTTCTTGTATGATGTGTAGCATATGACCCTCCTAGGACCTCTTCCTACACCTGACACCTGTGGCATCATTAACAGGACCCCACTAGCTACACTTCACACCAGAAAATAATAATAATATAATAAATAAATAGAACTCCCACTGCCAACTTAAACACTCCTACTAACCAACAATTGACCAACCCTCACCCATTCACGACCTCCTAACTCTCAGTATGAAAATGTTCACCGTTGAAACAAGAACTCAATCCAACGTCCTGAAGATGCTCTAACAAACCGAAACATTATTACGTCGACATCATCACTAACAATAAGCATGCCTTTTGTACAAAATACCGTGTACGCATTTTTTAAAAATTTTCAGGATTTGAATATAGAGTTCGTTTGTAAACAGTCTTCTAACGGATATTTTTTTTCTTTTTCCCGTCTATGTTGCTCGTGAAGATGACCAGTTTATCGATTTGGTCGAAACAGATTTCTGTCAGCAATTACATGACATCATTTGTTTTTTCAAAAATGTTAAATTTCATACTGTAGGATTAATTTCCATCTATTTTTCATATTTGTCTAATGAAAAAACATTATATCTGGAATTTTACACCTTGAAGACTTTCATCTACAACTCTACGGATTTATCAACACCGCAAATAATTTTTGGAACTTTTACATCTTTCTTCAAATACGCATGTGGACTTTGTATATTATATTTTAATAGCTGAAATATATCCTAAACAATTTTGATACCCACTTTACACTTTTTATATAATTTTACAACAAACTCTTTTGAGTTTTACTATAAACTATAATGCTTCTGATTTAAAAAAAAAATAAAAAATAAAATTTATTTTATTTTTAAAACAGAACACGCATTTTTTAAAAATTTTCAGCGGATGAATATAGCGTTCGTTTGTAAACAGTCTTCTAACGGATATTTTGTTTCTTTTTCCCGTTTATGTTACTTGTGAAGATGACCAATTTATCGATTTGGTCGAAACAGATTTCTGTCAGCAATTACATAACATCATTTGTTTTTTCAAAAATGTTAAATTTCATATATATATATATATATATATATATATATATATATAAGATTTTTTTGGATGTTTGTTTATTTTTTAGAAGCATTGTCGATAATATTTATATTTTTGCTTGAAGGCAACTACAATGCGAATATCGCATAAATTCGATAATTATAGAAGATAATAATAATGATAAGTGAATCCCGCAAAGAATCACTCGGTGTGTAGAATATCGTACAGACTGTTTCAACTTTATTAAGTCTCATCAGCGATATATACTAACGACTTAATAAAGTTGAAACAGTCTGTACGATATTCTACACACCGAGTGATTCTTTGCGGGATTCACTTGTCATTATTATTATCTTCTATAATTATCGAATTTATGCGATATTCGCATTGTAGTTGCCTTCAAGCAAATATATATATATATATGTAATATATCAAGAAAATTGAAAAAACACAGGTTTAAATGGGTTAAGTGGTGAGTTTATTGGCCGACGCTGCAGTGTTTCGATCTATTAAATAGATCATCTTCAGGGCATAAGATAAGAATTATATATCACAGAAAGATACAAACTTCAGAAAAATTTTAAACAGACTGAATAAGAAGGATTACCACTCTTTTTCTCATCTTTCTGTGATATATAATTTCTTATCTTATGCCCTGAAGATGATCTATTTAATAGATCGAACACTGCAGCGTCGGCCAATAAACTCACCACTTAACCCATTTAAACCTGTGTTTTTTCATTTTCTTGATATATTACATACCGTCGGATTTATTTCCTCTCTTCACATATATATATATATATATATATATATATATATATATATATATGCAAATGCTGTTGATAGTCATTAATATTTTGAATTGTGAGTCATACGAAACTTTTTTCTTTTTCAAAAAAAGATTGTATACAACGAGTGGACGAGTATAATAACCAGTCATATTTTAGATTCACGCCCTTCTTTCGTATTTAATAAGTTTTAGGTGTCAACGGCCACTTTTATAAACTTGTGTCGAAGACTACAATCAGCTCTGTTAAGTCACCACATATTTCTTTCATTTTTCTTTCTTTCATTAAATAAAAGAAGAAAGAAGAAAGAAAAAGAAAAAGAAGGAAGACAGCGTATTTTCCATTTTTTTAATAGATGCGGCTTTATTTCTCCACTTTTTGTTTCGCGTACCCCCATCGGATTTACTTTATGTGAAGTGTCCTGATATGTGAGGTGGACGCTTGACAACACCCGTCATCCCCAAAACAAACTAAAAAATAAAACTTAAATAATTTTTCCTAATTTCATAATAACTAGACCAGTGGTTCTCAACCGGGGTCCATATGGACCCCCGAGGACCATATAACATTTTTGGGGACCCAGGCAATAAAAATATATTTATCTATTAAATACAATGGGATTTTTAACATCGAATGGCTATGGGAGGGTCCATCAGAGTAAAATAGGATTTTTAAAAAAAGGCTGAGAACCATTGAACTAGACGATCCGTGACACTGTTGAGTTCATATTATAAAAGTGGTTCATTTCAGTGAGAGTGATCTGGTTTAGATTTATTCTGATGTTATCTATCTATCTATCTATCTCTTTCGATCTGTCTGTCTGTCTCCCTCTCTCTCTCTATATATATATAATATAACAAATTTGTTGGTAAACCCTCGCGGTGAGAAAAAAAACCATCAAATAGTTTGATTGTAAAAATATACTACCAAACATTACCTGGGGAGAAAGACCAGGATAGTCGTACCAACAAAAAATAATCGGTTGAAACTATAATAGTATAATAAAGAGTGCTCAATACCTAAGTAGAGCAAATAATAAAGATAAACCTAATGAGTCAGATAAACCTACTTAAAGATAAACTTACTTAAAGTGCTCTTCAGGGCTAAGATCTGATTCTGGTCAGATCTTTGCCCTGAAGAGCACTAAGTGAAACTAAGTAGGTTTATCTGACTCATTAGGTTTATATATATATATATATATATATATACCAACCCCTCCGCACGAGCAGGATATGACACAAGGTCAATTTCTTAAGCGGAGTTTAACAGAGTTTTCATTCTCCTAGACCGGTTGCCTAACCAAGGTTAAAAAGCCCAGTCTGCCCTACTATTTATCCATAGCTGGAGGGAGAGTAGGATTCATACTTTTCCCAATGGTATTAGCGCTAAGTGAAATGCAATTACCACGTCCAGAATTTGAACTCGGGGCGACGAGTCCATTTCCCATAACTTTAACCATTACACCACGCGCTTCCAAATGTGTGTGTGTTGTGTGTGTGTGTGTGTGTGTGTGTGTATAAGCATATCTATGTATCTATCTATTTTAGCTTGATGGTCAGTCTATCTCTCTACACATGTTCATTATCTATCTATCTTTCTCTCTTTATCTATATATCTTGGCTTATGTCCTCTCTCTCTCTCTCTGACTCTGTGTCCCTCACTCTCTCTCTGTCTCTCTATTTTTTCTGTTTCTCTTTCCCTACACCTGTTCATTATCTATCTATCTATCTATCTATCTATCTCTATCTATCTTACTCTCTCTGACTCTGTGTCCCCCACTCTCTCTCTGTCTCTCTTGTCTCTCTGTTTCTCTTTCCCTACACCTGTTCATTATCTATCTATCTATCTATCTATCTATCTCTATCTATCTTACTCTCTCTGACTCTGTGTCCCCCACTCTCTCTCTGTCTCTCTTGTCTCTCTGTTTCTCTTTCCCTACACCTGTCATTATCTATCTATCTATCTATCTATCTATCTCTATCTATCTTACTCTCTCTGACTCTGTGTCCCCACTCTCTCTCTGTCTCTCTTGTCTCTCTGTTTCTCTTTCCCTACACATGTTCATTATCTATCTATCTATCTATCTATCTTGCTTATGCCCTCTCTCTCTCTCTCTCTCTCTCTCTGACTCTGTGTCCCCCACTCTCTCTCTGTCTCTCTTGTCTCTCTGTTTCTCTTTCCCTACACCTGTTCATTATCTATCTATCTATCTATCTATCTATCTATATTTCTCTCTTTATCTATCTATCTTAGCTTATACCCTCTCTCTCTCTCTCTGACTCTGTGTCCCCCACTCTCTCTTGCCTCTCTGTCTCTCTTTCCCTCCACCTGTTCATTATCTAAAACGGACTATAATATCTTGTTTCACTGAGAATTGCGTGCAAACGTTGGCAAGTTGCTTTTCTAATAAGTCATTTGTCCATAATGATAGGGCCGTGAATCGCGACGGGAAGAATAAACCGCGGAAAAGTTATTAGACTATGTACATGTCTGCGGGGAGAAAGACCCCTGGGGAGGTATGGATCCTCAAAACTTTGGCATATGCACGCGTATAACTTTGAATATGACACCAATGGATGACACCTTGCATATGTGTGTATATATGTGTGTGTATATGCTTGTATATATATATTATATATAATATATATATATATATATATATATATATATAATGTGTGTGTGTGTGGAAACCGTGAGGAAATTAATCCGACAATATGAGAAGAAAATATTTTCAAAAATATAACAAACACAGGATGTTACGATCAGAGGAAACAATTTTATGTGTCTATAATTAAGTATTTCGGTATTAAACCATCATCAAGACACTGTTAAGGAATGTTTTTGTGAGGGACAAAATGAAAGATGTTAAGTGTATAGTGAATGTGTGAATATAATGTTAATTTTTTCCCTCACAGAAAAATTACTTAACAGTGTCCTGAAGATGGTATAATAATATAATAAGTATTGACACATAAAATTATTTCCCCTGATCATAACATCCTGTGTTTGTTATATTTAAACAAATATTTTCTTCTCATATGTGTGTGTATATGTTTGTATATATATATATATTATATAATATATATATATATATATGTGTGTGTGTGTGTGTGTGTGTGTTCATATTATAGAACAGTTTTCAGAAAGTAACTGGCTTATGTGAATATTTCTATTTAACAACCATCTATCTATCAATATCTGTTCATTGTATCTATCTATCTATCTATCTATCTATCTATCTAAGCGGTTAATATGTATGTATATATGTATGTATGTATGTATCTATCTATCTATATATCTATCCATATGAGCAGGTTAATATCTATCAATCAATCAATAAATCAATCAATCAATCTGTCTGTCTATCTATCTATCTATCTATCTATGGTATTTGTGGAAAAAGTGACTTACCGGTGAAAATGGTCACAGTGGTTAGTTGATTCAAGTTTCACAATGATAAGACAGCGATATAACAAATATAAAGTGCTTAATACGTTAGTATTCAACTGATTCAACCGTTTTATTGATTCAGCCGTTTATCGCGAAAAAAAAAAACACACATGTGAAATCGACTGCAATTAATCAATATCTTGATTAATCCAGTGGATTTAACCCTGAGATCTTATGGTGAAACTCCGACCTAGGAAAAAAATTCCCCTTGTATATTGTTGGAAAAAACTATTTTAAACATAAATTTATCTAAAGGTGAATGATTATCGAACCTTTCGTGAAATTTGACTCTTAATTGATTTTTCATGGAATTTTTAAAAACTTCTGTACGCGGAACTTGTATTTGGCCTCGTTAAAATTCAATTGATTCAATGATGCGAAAATGTAAACATTGTTTTCGTTCCTTATTTTCATTTCACTTACCTGAATTTTAAAAAAAAGATCCTCAATATTTACAAAGATCAAGACTCATTGTCGACTCCCACAGGAATATCTCGGTGAACCTATAGTCCCAGCTATTATTCGTTCAATAAAAGCGAACGCTGTTAACCCTATTAGTAATACCAGTTATCATATGAATACTATCGACAGTAACACGAAGCATAATGATAGTGATATAGGAAGCGCGTGGTGTAATGGTTAAATTCATGGGAAATGGACCCGTCACCCCGAATTCAAATCCTAGACGTGGTAATTGCAATTTACTTAGCGTTAATACCCTTGGGAAAGGTATAAATCCTACTCCCCCAGCTATGGGTAAATAGTTGGGCATACTGGGCTCTTTAACCTTAGTTAGGCAACCTTTGCAGAGGGGTAAGACTCCCCCAATGGGGCCACTTGTTGGCCGTAGGTGGCGACCCGTGATGCTTAAGGATAGAACCCTGGTGGATGAGCAGTTCATGACTTGCAATACTCAACTTTGGCCCTATCTTGGGCTAGACGGGCGGTCGGAGAGGCCCCCTCCGATCAATCGGCTGGTCACGTCAAGCCCTAGCACCTATATGATTTTCCCAACCCTACTGCCCTTATGGCAAGCCCCAACCCCTACATGTCCTGGGAATGACGTTAAACTCTATCTGATGGTGAGGTTCCAGTTTTGGAGGTTTGGGGAATGTGGAGCACCCCTTCATCACCATTGCTCCCTGGTACGCTCTGACTCGGAGTGGTAGTACCTGTTAGGGTCCCATCTATGGGTTAAATAGAAAAACATGAGTTGATAAACAAAATTGTATTATCCATTAAGAATTGATTTATTTCAAAACTTTATTGGCATTAAATGACCCACTGAGGTTGATATGTCGTAAAACCAAACCAAACCAAACCAAACCAAACCAAAACACCCTGCTCGTGTGGAGGGGTTGGGTAAAATAAATAATGATAGTGATCTTCGTTGCTGTAATACAATAACAATGACCAGTGTTGGCTGTCTTAGTAATCGCTGTAGCGTAGATATTAAGGGTAATATTTGCGATGATTTTGTGTGGGATGGCGGGCGGGGTGGGTGGTGTGATTGGTATGTGTGGGTGGGGGTGTATAAGGTGTGGGGGTAGGGGGGGTCAGTTCTGTGAGTCTAATAATCAACAGGACATTGGCCAAATCTGTCGACGCTGTTAATTTCACAGTCTGGTGAAATCTCTGTCCCGGAAAGCATTTCCATTAGCGACAACGTTTAGATATAATTATTCTGCAGTTCTTGTTTTTCAAACGAATTGATGGAACTTTTCAAATATCACAGTAAACTTCGAATAAGGGGCGTTGCCACGTGAGGTGATGGGTGAACTTGGTAACGGGGGGGGGTGAGCGCTGGAGATTGTATATGATGATGATTCTCTATCCCCTCTCTCTCTTTATCTCTCTCACGCACACATTTATCTACTAATTAGACCGGCACTTGATGGTATAATACTTTTATCTTATTTACTCATTTACACGAAACATTCATTTCAAAATAATTCACTCCTTGATTTTATTGCAAACACCAATGATAAAATAATTATCTATCTATCTATCTATCTATTTATCTATCTATCTATCTATCTACTCAATACGTTCATTTCAACCTACCTATCTATCTATCTATCTCATACATTGTTTCTATCTATCTATCTATGTTCTATCTATCTATCTATCTATCTCAATACATTATTCTATTATCTATCTATCTATCTATCTATCTATCTATCTATATATCTCAATACGTTCATTTCTATCTATCTATCTAAGTTGGGTATATCTATCTATCTATCTATCAATCTATCTATCAATTAATATCTATCTATCTATCTATCTATCTATCTATCTATCTATCTATCTATCTAAGTTGGGTAATATCTATCTATCTATCTATCAATCTATCTATCAATGTAAGCAGGTTAATATCTATCTATCTATCTATCTATCTATCTATCTATCTAAGTTGGGTAATATCTATCTATTAATGTATCTATCTATCAATGTAAGCACGTTAATATCTATCTATCTATCTATCTATCTATCTATCTATCTATCTATCTATCTATCTAAGCTGGTTAATCTCAATATCCCCCCTCTCTCTATCTATCTATCTATCTATCTATTCACTTACTGCTATTATAACTATTAATATAGTTATCGAACCCAGTTCTTGTTTTTCAAAGGAATTGATGGAACTTTTCAAATATCACAGTAAACTTCGAATAAGGGTGAGGTGATGGGTGAACTTGGTAAGGGGGGGGTGAGTGCTGGAGATTGTATATGATGATGATTTTCTCCTCTCTCTCTCTTTATCTCTCTCACGCACACATTTATCTACTAATTAGACCGGCACTTGATGGTATAATACTTTTATCTTATTTACTCATTTACACGAAACATTCATTTCAAAATAATTCACTCCTTGATTTTATTGCAAACACCAATGATAAAATAATTATCTATCTATCTATCTATCTATCTATCTATCTATCTATCTCAATACGTTAATTTCTACCAACCTATCTATCTATCTATCTATCTCAATACATTGTTCTATCTATCTATCTATCTATCTATCTATCTATCTATCTATCTCAATAGGTTCATTTCTATGTATGTATGCATGTATGTATGTATGTATCTATCTATCTATCTCAATACGTTCATTTCTATCTATCTATCTATCTATCTATCTATCTATCTATCTATATCAATACGTTACTTTCTATCTATCTATCTATCTATCTATCTATCTATCTCAATACGTTAATTTCTATCTATCTATCTATCTATCTATCTATCTATCTATGTCAATACATTCATATCTATCTATCTATCTATCTATCTATCCATCTATCTATCTCAATACGTTCGTTTCTATCTATCTATCTATCTCAATACGTTAATTTCTATCTATCTATCTATCTATCTCAATACGTTCATTTCTATCTATCTATCTATCTATCTATCTATCTATCTATCTATCTTAGCTTGATACTCAGTACCAATCTCTTACTAAACTTATACAATATCTATTTATCTAAGCCGGTTAATCTCTCACTCTCTCTCTCTCTCCCTCTCTCTCTATCTCTCTATCTATCTCTATCTATTTACTTACTACTATTATAACGATTAATAGACCTATCAAGCCTCCCTCTCTCACACATACATTTGTGTATTTACTAAGACACTACGCTTAGACACGCACTTAATGTTATTGGCTTACTCATTTACACGAAACAGTCATTTCAAAATAATTTACTTCTTAATTTTATTGCAAACACCAAGAATAAAATGATTATCTATCTATCTATCTATCTATCTATCTATCTATCTATTTCTATAATTGTTACAATCTTATGGGCCATCCTGTAGGCCTTAAGTAAGAGCGTTTGTCAATCAAATTGGATTCTTGGTAATCCCTTAGTAAAGAGTCCTGAGTATTGGTAATCGTCTGGTAATCCATAAGTATTGTAAGTCCCCCCTCAATGAGTGCAATTAGAATTATGGCCAGTATGGTGGTTTAAGTAGTGTATCAGCCAAGCAGTATGGCAAGTGATTGGCTGGAGGAATAAACCACGTGACATTTGTTAGTCTATAAATTCAGGTGGGGAATTGGTGCACACCTTATATCACAAAAAAACCTCCAACAATAATAACGATTAATAAAGCAATCAAGCCCTGTCGGTTGGGGCCCAGAAAATGCTGACTGTATCCCCTATATCCAATATATTTTCCAAACCCAATCATTATTATTATTATTATTATTATTATTATTATAAAATTGTACAAAATGGTATATAGACAAAATCTAAAATAAAATTAAAACAAATCATTAAAATCATTCCTCTCCTATCATTATTAAAGAAGGGTTGACTTACCTAATCTAAACCTCGTAAATCCGTACGAAAAAAGTGTTTCTGACTACGTATCCCATTTAAGTATGGGGTACCGCGCGTCTGATTGGCTGTTACTAACAACCAATCAGATGCGCGGTGCTTTGTATTTGAATGGGTTAGAGTTCTATATCCGTCCAAGAAAATTTTTTTTTTCATTGTCAAATGTCTTTTAGCGGCTATTGTTGGTGATTGTACCAGAGTTTGATCACCTCTGATAGGGTCAGCAGGGCGAGGGAAGTCTGATGTTGGAAGACCCGAAACTTCCCAATGACCCATGCAGATTACATCACTGACGACAACCACTAGCACCCCAAATGTAGGAGCGTATATTTAAAGTATTATTATTATTATTATTATTATTATTATTATTATTATTTTGAGTTTTTCACTGGAGTCTGGGTGACAAGTCTCTCAGGTCTCCAGGACTCTTCTGAAAATTCTGGCAGATTGCAGCAGTGCAGTATTATGGATGGTATCAATCTTTCCTCTGATGTCCAGATTTTCCAATTCTTTTTCAATCCTTTTGTGACCGTTCCAAGTGCGCCTACCACAATTAGTATCACTTTGACTTTCATATTCTATAGCTTTTTCAGTTGACAAGTTCTTTTCTTTTTGTTTATCAACACTAGGTCTGGTCTTCTTGCTGGGATAACTTGATCGTTTTTTATCTCAAAGTCTCAGAATTTTATGCGTTTCGTTCTCAAGAACAGATTATTATTATTTTATTATTATTATTATTATTATTATTATTATATTATTATTATTCACTCCTTTTGAATTTTTCACATCAACGTTAGCTGTTGGCCTTTCACTGGAGTCTGAGTTGCAACAAGTCTCCTCAGGTCTCCAGGACTCTTCTGAGTATTCTGGCAGATTGCAGCAGTGAAGTATTCTGGATGGTCTCGATTCTCCCTCTGATTTCCAGATTTTCCAAACCCTTTTCTAATCCTTTTCGGACTGTTCCAAGTGCACCAACTACAATTGGTATCACTTTCACTTTCATATTCCATAACTTTTTCAGTTCTCTGGCAAGGTCCAGATATTTGTCCAATTTTTCATTTTCCTTCAGCTTCTCCCTGTGATCTGCTAGCACTGCAAAATCCACCAGTTGACAAGTTCTTTCTTTTTTGTTTATCAACACGGGGTCTGGTCTTCTTGCTGAGATAAGGTGATCCGTTTTTAGAGTCCCAGAGAATTTTATGCGTTTCGTTCTCAAGAACAGATTCTGGTTTATGCATATACCATTTTGTTATATGGTCAAAATTTAATTGTTTGCATAATTCCCAGTGGATCACCTTCCCAACCCAGTCATGTCTAGTTTTGTATTCTCGTTGTGCTAGTTTGCTACATTCGCAGAGTATATGGTTAACAGTCTCATCTCTATTACCGCAAAGTCTACATTTACTATTTTGTTGGGTCTTATCGATTTTCGCTTTGATATAATTTGTCCTTATGGCATTATTTTGTGCAGCAATTATAAGTGATTCAGTTTCTCTTTTGAGGTTTCCCTTATTATTA
The DNA here is from genome assembly GCA_023376005.1 of Doryteuthis pealeii. NCBI lineage: Eukaryota > Metazoa > Mollusca > Cephalopoda > Myopsida > Loliginidae > Doryteuthis > Doryteuthis pealeii. Next base: position 71,499,649 of record CM042172.1, on the reverse strand, counting down.
TTATTATTATTATTATTATTATTATTATTTCATTCCAGATCTCTGGGATTCTTCTGAGTATTCTTGCCCATCTCAAAATTGCAATTCTTCCTCTGATTTCCAGTTCCTCTAGTCTGATTTCTAAACTTTTGGAGATCGTTCCAAGTATCCCAACTACAATTGGTATCTCTTTCACCTACATATTCCACAGTTTTTTTTCAATCCTCAAGCAAGGTCTAGGTATTTATCTATCTTTTCGTTTTCCTTCATTTTCACTCTGTGATCTGCTGGGACTACAAAATCTATTAGTTCTCGTTTTCTTATTAATCAATGCTAGGTCTGGTCCTCTGGCTGGGATAAGGTGATCCGTCTTTATCTCAAAGTCCCAGAGAATTCTATGTGTCTCATTTTCAAGAACAGATTCTGGTTTATGCATATATAATTTATTTGTATGGTCAAAATTAAGTTTCTTGTCCAATTCCCAGAGAATCACCTTTCCAAGTCAGATTTCTTAATTGAATGGTGTGGTCTGTTGGGAATTCCAAGTAAGAGAATATTTTACTTTTAATTTTCTAAAGCAACTTCTGATTTGAGCCCATAGTATTTATTTACATAAATAAAGCCAAGTAGTTTATATAAATCCTACTGTATCCAATTTCATACTCGATTGTAGTTTTCAGTTTCTTTTAAACCAGATTACTCAATCAATACTGATGTGCATAGAGCAATGCTTCTCAACCGGGGTTTGTATGGTCCCTGGTGTTCCTATGATATTTTTGGGACGTCGCGCAAGCAAATAATAAGTAAGACATCCCAATATTATTTTAAGGATCATTACTACATAATTTAAGTGGTACCATAAATTGTTTGACGGTTTGTAAGCGAGAATTCAAGGGGGCAAGTGGAAAAATAGTAGATCCGTTGGTAACTCTGATCCCAAGCTACCAACAACGAAATGACACGGACAACGCCTAGCAGAAGGAAGGAAATAATAATAATAATAATAATAATAATAATAATAATATAATGATAATATATGTATATATATATATATATATATATATATATTATATATATATATATATATATATATTTCACTGTTACAGAAATTTCTGTAACAGTGTCCTGATGATGGTTTAATACCGAAATAACTAAATATAGACACATAAAATTGTTTCCTCTGATCATAACATCCTGTGTTTGTTATATTTTTTGAAAATATTTTGTTCACATATTGTCGGATTGATTTCCTCATCCTCATATATATATATATATATATATATATATATTATATATAGTTTCAATATCCAGCTATTGTTCTGTCCCTGGTTTGATTTATTCCGATATTTCGGGTGAAACTTCACCAAAGTCAGTGTAGGGGAAAAGGAAATCCAGCAAATGTGAGAAAAAATTGATGTGAAAGGATTTGGCGTTGTTTAGCCGTTATTTTTCTTTCGAAATTATGTGACGTAACTCCGAAATCGATCCGGCAATCGTTCGGCATGTATTTGATCGTAAAAGTCATGTGCAACTTGAAGAAAATTAAATAATGAAATAAATAAAGATAAGATAAATAAAAATAAAAATATGATATTACGTCCCAGAATATACAGATAGATAGATAGATAGATTTGTCGCCATTTTTAATAGCCTCAAAATAAATATTTTTGACTGAGAAAACTTGTTTGAAACGAAATTAAGGGTAGTTCAGAAATTTATCCGGAAATCGGACAAACACCGAGACTCAGCAACTTTATATATAGGATAAGACTAAGGAGATTGTTTTTGCGTGTGAGGTGGAGCGTTACACCTACCAACAGCTACTTACTTTACCGCACAGATGCCTGTGCTTCTTATACGCTGAGTTGGCGAGGACCGGTATCGAACTAGGAACCTTGAGGTCTCTAGCCGAACACTCTATCGACTGAGCTAACCCGGCCATTCTTAATTGCCTCAAAATATATATTTCTGCGAGATTAGAATTATTTCTAATAATACGACTGAGAATGTTTGAAATGAAAGAAACAGAAGTAGTATTGCTCCTGGTCAGAGGTAGTTGTTGTGTCTAGCCACACGGATGACATATATATATATATATATATATATATATATATATATATATATATATATATATATATATATATTAAGTAAAAATATAATAAAAGACTTAGAGTTTTTTGCATTATAGTCTATTTCAGGAAGCTTAGACAAGGTGTCTAACTCTCCAAATCATCAGATACGAATGATGAATTCTTTATTACTTTTTAAGGCATTTGAAAACAGATTTTTTTAAATTTAAAAAAAAATTCATTTATTGTCCTGTTTCCCTTAGCTGTAGTAATAAAAAAGATATTGGACCATTTGTTGTCAGTAATTTGTTAGGAATTTCTGTTAAATCAATCTATTCCAGATTTCAACTAAAAAGGACACCCCCCAGTTCATTTAGATTTCATTTATTTATTTGTTTATTTCTTCCTCATATCTTCCTATTTTCCTTAATTTATTTTTATTTTATTTTATTTTTTCTGTTTTATTTTTATTTCTAAGTCACTTGTATATATATATATATATATATATAATATATATATATATATATATAATATATATATAAATATATCAGAAACTTTATATATAGGATAATAAAGTCGGTAGAAATTTGGAATTGATTGTTGTTTGTTGCTGATGTTTTGTTGGTGGTGATGA
>CM042172.1:71486967-71494467 GCA_023376005.1 Doryteuthis pealeii | reverse complement strand
CTTTTTGAGCTATTGCATTGCGTTGCGTGATATTTTCTTCTGGTCAAATGTTTTGGTAAACAAATTTTTATAGCATCTTTTTTCCCTGCTTCAAATATACGCTCCTACATTTGGGGCGCTGGTGGTTGTCGTCAGTGATGTAATTTGCAGGGTTCATTGGGAAGTTTCGGGTCTTCCAACATCAGACTTCCTCGCCCCGCTGACCCCACCAGGTGATCAACTCCGGCACAACCACCAACAATCAACAATCAACAATCAACAATCTCCGCTAAAAGACGTTTGACTTATGAGAAATTTCTGGACGGTAGAACTAAAATCATTCAATACAAAGCACCGCGCATCTGATTGGTTGTTTGTAACAGCCAATCAGACGCACGGTACCCTATATTTAAATGGGATACGTAGCCAGGAACACTTGTTTAGACCCAAAAATATATTTAATTTAAAAGTTATTAATTCTTCTGTAATAAGTGTATTTAACGTTTTTTGTTATTGATTTCCAAGAAGAAACTGTTATAAGCTTTAAAATCGTAATTAATATGTTTTTTAGTCCCTAAATACATAAAAAGCGGCCATGTTTCCAAAACAATTCAGCAAAATTCAGCAAAAATCATTGTTTAAAATATATTAAAAATCAATTAAATATGATATATTAATTTTCTTTTTCTTTTCTTTTTTTTCTTTTTTTTTCTACTAATGCTCATTATGTTACAACTTTTCGACTTAGACAAAAACGTGACTTTAAATAATCGATTTAATTAATTTTAATTCGTTTTTTTAAATGAAAATGAGATACACAGACACAGACACAGACACTTATATATATATATATATATATATATATATATATATATATATATATATATATAAACAGATAGATAGATTGATATAGATACAGATATAGATACAGATATAGATATCTATTAATAATGGAGATTCGCTTCCGGTTTTTGTCTGTAACAAAAGCTACGTCACTGCTTACGTCACATTACCCAAAAATAAATACACCCAAAATTTGAACAAGCAACATTAGACAGTCCTCATTGTTTTTTTAAAACAAGTTTTAATAAATACATGACTGGTATTATATATCTATATATAGTTTGTTTTATTTTAATACATATTTAAAGTTTACATTTCAAATTGTTTCATTTTTTACTCCTTTAATGAATTTGATGATTTTACTTACTTAGGGTACAAACTTGCTGACATTGAATTTTTAACTCGCGCTTCTCAGGCAATATGTTTCAAAAATTTATTTTACATGGGCCGGAGGGTATTTTTTTTTATTTTGCTAGTATATATAACTATAGGCACGTGGTATAATGGTTATCGTCATAGGAAATGGACATGGCGAAACGAGTTCAAATCCTGGTTGAGACTGTTTGCATTTCATAATGAAGTAAGTAAATTTTCGGGACGGCCTACTGTCAATATCAGCCATACAGCGAGGGAGTCTACCCCTTTTCACTAGCGCTAATTTTTAACTCTATAGGGTATATGAAATGAGGAGATGAAGAGAAATAACAAGACACAACTGTTTTGAAGTATAGATCAAGACTTTATTGATCAGACCGTTAAGTCTGAACGCTAGCGTCCAGACGCTCAAAACTTTTTATTTATTTTAAATCCCCACAACTCCCACCCGTCAGGCGATATGTTTCAAAAATCTACTTTTACATCGCCCGGAGGGTGTTTTTTATTTTGCTAGTATATATAATTTAGGAAAATTGAAGCTCTTGGCAATATTTGGAACCTAAGATTATTTTTTCTACCTTTGGGGACGGCGAATGACTTTTTCATATTGCGTATATTCTAATCCTGTGTCTAGCCAGTTTTTTTTTGTAAATAAATAAATAAATAAATAGATAAAATAAAATAAAAAATTGTCAGTAAATTGTATCGTTTAAACACTTATCAGCCACGAAATCACAAGCCGAACTGTCATTTTTTTAATACAGATAATGATAGCCAAACCTTCATCAAAGGTAATCTATGAAAATGGCATACTGTTTACTTAATGGTTGTAGAGTATAAAAACGACCTAAGCGCCGCAATAAAAGACGACGAAATACAGATGAAACGAAAACCTAGTCAAATATTGATAATGACATCAAAAATTGCGAATATTCAGACCAGATTTCGTTAAATCTTGATGGAAGTTTTCAAAAGTGCCGATAAAAAAAAGAACAAAAAAAGAAAAAAAAAGAACAAAAAATAAAAAGAACAAAGACAAAAAAGAAAAAGAAAGAATATTTTTTAAAAAAGATTACGAGCTCACGTTTACATGGCGATTAGATAATGACGTAATGAGCATACGTGAATAAAGAAACGAAAAAGAAAAAAAAACAAAGAAGAAAAGAAAGAAAGTAACAAAAGAAAATAAACGAAAAACAGGATAGAGAAAATGTCTGTCTGTAACTTAATACAATAAAAGGGTTTCCCGCTTTTTGGTCATCCATTTTGTTTTTAAAATTCCGCGGTTTTTTCTTAATGCCGAGTCAGTTTTAATTTAATCCAGATTTGAATAAGTCAATTATGAATTCCATATTTTCTTCTCGGCGTTTTAAGTTTTTTTTTTCCTTTCTTCTTCGTTTAACATCTCTGTTTATCTCCCCTGATATTTTCTTCTTTCTCTTTGTTTTTTTTGTTTTGTCTTTGACTCTTCTTACATAAAGCCAATACGCGATGGTGTATTTAGTTGTAAATTTTTTGATGCCAACATGTCAGTATGTCTGGGTTGAGGCAGTGGCGGCTTGGGGTCCGGATTCGACTGTACCTCACCCCAGAGCCGGTTTTAGAACTTGGGGCCTGGGGCATTTCTGGTTAGAGGGGCCTTCAAGTTGCTCAACATAGGAATTAAATTAGATTTGGTTTGGTTTCTTTGTTTTATAATTTACTAAGCTTTACTTAGATATATCACACAGGCTTCAGGTTGATTATAGTACCTGCTGTGGCTTAAGTGATCACCCAACTAAGTATTAAACAGGCTGATCACTGCTCAACTTCGGTGAACACTCGTAACTGTTACTCTGAGCATGATTTGACCATGCCTCGAAACATTGTTAGATGTTATTTACTTAGAGAGGACATACAGGCCTCAGGTTGATTATAGTACCTACTGTGGCTTAAGTGGTCACCCAACTAAGTATTGAACAGGCTCATCGCTGCTCAACTTCGGTGATTTAGCGGAAACCGGCGTTTTCAGTGTAACTTGACTTTAATGGTTTCTTTGTTTAATGGCATATCAGCCCTCGTGGGTTATTTAATGCCAAAGCCATCCTTGTATATATTTACCAACTCTCCGCGCGAGGAGGATGTGACACAAGATTAATTTCTTAAGGCGAGTATAACGGGTTCGAATTCAGAGTTTTGCTTTAACCGAGAGCGGTAGATTTACCATGGTTAAAGAGTCAACTCTGCCCTGTCATTTATTCATGGCTGGTGGCAGAATAGTTTGATTCATATCTTCCCCTAGGTTATTTGCGAAATAGGAAATGCAATTAACCTCGTCCAGGATTTGAACTCGTGTCACCGTGTCTAAATCCTACGACTACAACGACTACGCAACGATCACCTCCTTGTAGAAGAACGCGAGTAGTGCTATTTAACCGATAGCTAAGTATTCGTTAGTTAGTATCGCCCTGTCGGCATGGACGTTAGAATACACCGACTGCGCCTGTGCAGAGGGGTAAGACTCTCCAAATGGGACCACCTGTTGGCCGTGGGTGGTGACCCGTGATGCTTATGGATGGAACACAGGTAGCTGAGCAGTCCATGACATGCAACACTCCACTTGGGCTAGACGGGCGGTCGGAGAGGCCCACTCCGATCAATCGACTGGTCACGTCAAGCCCTAGCACCTATATGATTGACCCAACCCTATTGCCCTTATTGCAAGCCCCAACCCTTTATATCATATGGGTGCTAGAAGGTGGTGGCTGAGGGTCTTCATATCCTGGGAATCTGTAGATGAGATATTGCTACTGAGGTATAAGAAATGTACAATTAGTTTTAGGATTTAAAAAATTAAGATTTAAAAAGGATGGTCTAACAAGATTGAATAGATTGATAGAAAATAAATCTGTTATAAAAATTATTTGTGTAAATTAAAAAAATAGAATAAAATAAAATAAAACGGAGAACTTTGTAAATTAGAATTTACTAGGAGTAGCATATTGGGGATGGCTTCTTCATATAGCAGCACTTTCCATACCTTTACTAAACGTGTTCGAATATTTGTATATAGTATATTTACTAAGCTTAGCTTAGATATGGCACAAGTCCAGAAGTATAGGGCGCCCAATGAGAATCGAACTCACGAGCAATGGTCTGTTAATCTAGTTTTCTAACCATTACACCACGTGGGGTGCCCAGAGATGTAATATATTTATTTACTAAGCATAGCTTAGATGTGGCACAAGGCCAGAAGTATGGGGCACCCAGTGAGAATCGAACTCACTAACAATGGTCTGTAAATCTAGCTTGCTAACCGTTACACCACGTGGGGTGCCCATAGATGTAATATAGTTATTTACTAAGCATAGCTTAGATGTGGCACAAGGCCAGAAGTATGGGGCACCCAGTGAGAATCGAACTCACTAACAATGGTCTGAAAATCTAGCATGCTAACCATTACACCACGTGGGGTGCCCAGAGATGTAATATAGTTATTTACAAAGCTTAACTTAGATGTGACACAAGGCCAGTGAGAATCGAACTCACTAACAATGGTTTGCAAATCTACACCACGAGAGGTGCCCGGAATATTTGTATATAAGGTGTGCTACAATTCCCCACCAAAATCTATAGACTAGGCGAGGTCACATGGTCTATTCCTTCGCCAATCAACAGCCATAATGTTCGGCTGATTCACTACTTAAACACTGATCCTTTCATAAGTCCAGTTGCAACCATTGACGAAGGAACTTAAAATACTGAGGATTCTTTTCCAGAGGATTACCAAGGATTTCGCTGTTTCACGGTTCATCAGTGTGACCAGACATGACAAGCTGCTTCAGGCTGTGTTCGAAACCCGACCAAAATTTCATCAATCGGACATCTTACCATCGCGCCATCTACACACCTACTTCTTAGAAACGGACTTATAAACTTCAGTCAATCTAATGAATGTGTTGCGTGGACAGGAAGGCCTCTACCCTCGGCTAGCTTTGAAATCAGAATGTCTTTCTCCTTGAATGGTTGTCCTAGCTAGGCTAGAGAACCCAGTTTGGCATATTAATTGTGTTGGATATTTTTGTATATATATATATTTACCAATTCCTCCGCACGAGCAGGATACGACACAAGGTCAATTTCTTAAGCGGAGTTTACCAGGTTTGAATTCAGAGTTTTCCTTTTCCTAGACTGGCTACCCAGCCATGGTTAAAGAGCCCAGTCTGCCCTGCTATTTATCCATAGCTGGAGGGAGAGTAGGATTCATACCTTTCCCAAGGGTATTAGCGCTAAGTGAAATGCAATTACCACGTCCAGGATTTGAACTCGGGGCGACGAGTCCATTTCCCATGACTTTAACCATTACGCCACGCGCTATTTTTGTATATAAGGTGTGCAACAATTCCCCACCTAAATCTTATAGACTATGTGAGGTCACGTGGTCTATTCCTTCGCCAATCAACAGCCATAATGCGTGGCTGATTCACTACTTAAACACTGATTCTTTCATATTCCATTTGAAATCATTGACGAAGGAACTTACAATACAGTGGATTCTTTACCAGAGGATTACCAAGGATTTTTCGCTGGACAAGCGCTCTTGCTTGAAGGCCGCTTTATAACTTTCTGTAGATGAGATATTGCTACTGAGGTATAAAAAATGTACATCTAATTTCAGTGGCTAACAATTTATCAAGCAAAATTCATGTCAGTCGATCGCCATATTGAACTCTTGAACTAGATGTATGCTTTTTTTTTAACAAAACGTCTATTGACATAACTTTCTGTAGATGAGATATTGCTACTGAGGTATAAGAAATGTATATCTAATTTCAGTGGCTAACAATTTATCAAGCAGAATTCATGTCAGTCGATCGCCATATTGAACTCTTGAACTAGATGTATGATTTTTTTTAACAAAACGTCTATTGACATAACTTTCTGTAGATGAGATATTGCTACTGAGGTATAAGAAATGTACATCTAATTTCAGTGGCTAACAATTTATCAAGCAGAATTCATATTGAACTCTTGAACTCGATGTATGCTTTTTTCTTAACAAGACGTCTGTTGACATAAACTTTCTGTAGATGAGATATTGCTACTGAGGTATAAGAAATGTACATCTAATTTCAGTGGCTAACAATTTATCAAGCAGAATTTATTGAACTCTTGAACTCGATGTATGCTTTTTTCTTAACAAGACGTCTGTTGACATAACTTTCTGTAGATGAGATATTGCTACTGAGGTATAAGAAATGTACATCTAATTTCAGTGGCTAACAATTTATCAAGCAGAATTCATATTGAAACCCTTGAACTAGATGTATGCTTTTTCTTAACAAGACGTCTGTTGACATAACTTTCTGTAGATGAGATATTGCTACTGAGGTATAAGAAATGTACATCTAATTTCAGTGGCTAACAATTCATCAAGCAGAATTCATATTGAACTCTTGAACTAGATGTATGCTTTTTGTTTTCTTTTCTAAATTTAATCAACCGGAGCTGCAAAAACAAAACAGTATAATTCCACGGGAGTCGTGACAGGTAAATGAAAATTAGTCGGTTAGACGCTACCAACTTTGTGTGTGGGGAAATTAAATTAGACAATCTCTTCGATTTTTTAATAGATTAATGTAGACACTCAGACGGCTTCGATTTCTTTGTTTGTGTCTGTCTGTCTGTCTGTCTTAATAATAATAATAATGATAATCTTATTATAATGGAGATTGTGTGCTTATCTGTCTGTAGCCGAAACTATATTACTACTCAAGTCACAATTCCTACAGTTATTTACGTCACATTCTCCAAGATGTTATTCTATTCAAATCTCAATCATTAATAAAATTGTTTTACATTATAAATACCGTTGACCATATCTCCATACTAGCAACATGCAATTGTATTTAAATATACAACAAAAATAGCGTTTACAGTGTGGGCTGGTAGGTTAATTTGCATATTGTAAAAAAGATTGATTTTAATAAATATGTACTTGGTATTATTGATTTTTAACTGTTTGGTTTTATCTTAATGAATATTAGCAAATACCTCGAGGATAAAATCTTAAAGAAAATTCATTAACAAGAAGAATTAACTGTAATTTTATTCTTTACTCCCTATTTTAACTAAATAGATAAATTAGGAAAATTTAGCAATGAAAGACGGGAGGGAAGGAAGAGTAATTTCAGTTGTTCTATTTTCGATTATAACCCCCCCTCTGTTTCAAATCTTTTTTATCAGCATTCTTATTTAGTTTATTAGCCTTTCTAATTTGATATATTTTATTACATTAAACTTAATTACTTGCACCCAGAGGGT
>CM042172.1:71480777-71486867 GCA_023376005.1 Doryteuthis pealeii | reverse complement strand
CAATCTATCTATCAATGTAAGCAGGTAATATCTATCTATCTATCTATCTATCTATCTATCTATCTATCTATCTATCTAAGTTGGGTAATATCTATATCTATCTATCAATCTATCTATCAATGTAAGCAGGTTAATATCTATCTATCTATCTATCTATCTATCTATCTATCTAAGTTGGGTAATATCTATCTATTAATGTATCTATCTATCAATGTAAGCACGTTAATATCTATCTATCTATCTATCTATCTATGTTGGGTAATATCTATCTATCTATCTATCTATCTATCTATCTATCTATCTATCTATCTAAACTGGTTAATCTCAATATCCCCCCTCTCTCTATCTATCTATCTATCTATCTATTCACTTACTGCTATTATAACTATTAATATAGTTATCGAACCCAGTCCTTGTTTTTCAAAGAGAAATTGATGGGACTTTTCAAATATCACAGTAAACTTCGAATAAGGTGCGTTGCCACACGAGGTGATGGGTGAACTTGGTAAGGGAGGGGGTGAGCGCTGGAGATTGTATATGATGATGATTTTCTCCTCTCTCTCTTTATCTCTCTCTCTCTCTCTTTATCTCTCTCACGCACACATTTATCTACTAATTAGACCAGCACTTGATGGTATAATACTTTTATCTTATTTACTCATTTACACGAAACATTCATTTCAAAATAATTCACTCCTTGATTTTATTGCAAACACCAATAATAAAATAATTATCTATCTATCTATCTATCTATCTATCTATCTCAATACGTTCATTTCAACCTACCTATCTATCTATCTCAATACATTCATTTCTATCTATCTATCTATCTATCTATCTATCTATCTATCTATCTCTCTCAATACGTTCATTTCTATCTATCTATCTAAGTTGGGTAATATCTATCTATCTATCAATCTATCTATCAATGTAAGCAGGTTAATATCTATCTATCTATCTATCTATCTATCTATCTAAGTTGGGTAATATCTATCTATTAATGTATCTATCTATCAATGTAAGCACATTAATATCTATCTATCTATCTATCTATCTATCTATCTATCTATCTAAGTTGGGTAATATCTATCTATCTATCAATCTATCTATCAATGTAAGCAGGTTAATATCTATCTATCTATCTATCTATCTATCTATCTATCTAAGTTGGGTAATATCTATCTATCTATCAATCTATCTATCAATGTAAGCACGTTAATATCTATCTATCTATCTATCTATCTATCTATGTTGGGTAATATCTATCTATCTATCTATCTATCTATCTATCTATCTATCTATCTCAATACGTTCATTTTCTATCTATCTATCTAAGTTGGGTAATATCTATCTATCTATCAATCTATCTATCAATGTAAGCAGGTTAATATCTATCTATCTATCTATCTATCTAAGTTGGGTAATATCTATCTATTAATGTATCTATCTATCTATCAATGTAAGCACGTTAATATCTATCTATCTATCTATCTATCTATCTATCTATCTATCTATCTATGTTGGGTAATATCTATCTATCTATCTATCTATCTCAATACGTTAATTTCTATCTATCTATCTAAGTTGGGTAATATCTATCTATCTATCAATCTATCTATCAATGTAAGCAGGTTAATATCTATCTATCTATCTATCTATCTATCTATCTATCTATCTAAGTTGGGTAATATCTATCTATTAATGTATCTATCTATCAATGTAAGCACGTTAATATCTATCTATCTATCTATCTATCTATCTATCTATGTTGGGTATATCTATCTATCTATCTATCTATCTAAGCTGGTTAATCTCAATATCCCCCCTCTATCTATCTATCTATCTATCTATCTATTCACTTACTGCTATTATAACTATTAATATAGTTATCGAACCCAGTCCTTGTTTTTCAAAGAGAAATTGATGGGACTTTTCAAATATCACAGTAAACTTCGAATAAGGTGCGTTGCCACACGAGGTGATGGGTGAACTTGGTAAGGGAGGGTGAGCGCTGGAGATTGTATATGATGATGATTTCTCCTCTCTCTCTTATCTCTCTCTCTCTCTCTTTATCTCTCTTCACGCACACATTTATCTACTAATTAGACCAGCACTTGATGTATAATACTTTTATCTTATTTACTCATTTACACGAAACATTCATTTCAAAAATAATCACTCCTGATTTTATTGCAAACATCAATGATAAAATAATTATCTATCTATCTATCTATCTATCTATCTATCTATCTATCTATCTATCTCAATACGTTAATTTCTACCAACCTATCTATCTATCTCAATACATTGTTCTATCTATCTATCTATCTATCTATCTATCTATCTATCTATCTCAATAGGTTCATTTCTATGTATGTATGTATGTATGTATGTATGTATGTATGTATCTATCTATCTATCTATCTCAATACGTTAATTTCTACCTACCTATCTATCTATCTATCTATCTCAATACATTCAGCTCTATCTATCTATCTATCTATCTATCTATCTATCTATCTATCTCAATACGTTCATTTCTATCTATCTATCTATCTATCTATCTATCTATCTATCTATCTCAATACGTTCATTTCTATCTATCTATCTATCTATCTATCTATATCAATACGTTACTTTCTATCTATCTATCTATCTATCTATCTATCTCAATACGTTAATTTCTATCTACTATCTATCTATCTATCTATGTCAATACGTTTATATCTATCTATCTATCTATCTATCTATCCATCTATCTATCTATCCATCTATCTATCTATCTATCTCAATACGTTCGTTTCTATCTATCTATCTATCTCAATACGTTAATTTCTATCTATCTATCTATCTATCTATCTATCTATCTATCTCAATACGTTCATTTCTATCTATCTATCTATCTATCTATCTATCTATCTATCTATCTTAGCTTGATACTCAGTACCAATCTCTTACTAAACTTATACAATATCTATTTATCTAAGCTGGTTAATCTCTCACTCTCTCTCTCCCTCTCTCTCTCTCTCTCTATCTCTCTATCTATCTCTATCTAGTTACTTACTACTATTATAACGATTAATAGACCTATACATTTATGTATTTACTAAGACACTACGCTTAGACACACACTTAATGTTATTGGCTTACTCATTTACACGAAACAGTCATTTCAAAATAATTTACTTCTTAATTTTATTTCAAACACCAAGAATAAAATGATTATCTATCTATCTATCTATCTATCTATCTATCTATCTATTTCTATAATTGTTACAATCTTATGGGCCATCCTGTATGCCTTAAGCAAGAGCGTTTGTCCAATCAAATTGGATTCTTGGTAATCCCTTAGTAAAGAGTCCTGAGTATTGGTAATCGTCTGGTAATCCTGAGTATTGTAACTCCCTACTCAATGGATGCAATTAGAATTATGGCCAGTGTGGGGGTTTAAGTAGTGTATCAGCCACGCAGTATGGCAAGTGATTGGCTGGAGGAATAAACCACGTGACATTTGTTAGTCTATAAATTCAGGTGGGGAATTGGTGCACGCCTTATATCACAAAAAACTCCAACAATAATAACGATTAATAAAGCAATCAAGCCCTGTCGGTTGGGGCCCAGAAAATGCTGACTGTATCCCCTATATCCAATATATTTTCCAAACCCAATCATTATTATTATTATTATTATTATAAAATTGTACAAAATGGTATATAGACAAAATCTAAAATAAAATTACAACAAATCATTAAAATCATTCCACTCCTATCATTATTAAAGAAGGGTTGACTTACCTAATCTAAATCTCGTAAATCCGCACGGAAAAAAGTGTTTCTGGCTACGTATCCCATTTAAGTACGGGGTACCGCGCGTCTGATTGGCTGTTACTAACAACCAATCAGATGCGCGGTGCTTTGTATTTGAATGGGTTAGAGTTCTATAACCGTCCAAGAAAATTTTTTTTTCATTGTCATATGTCTTTTAGCGGCTATTGTTGGTGATTGTACCAGAGTTTGATCACCTCTGATAGGGTCAGCAGGGCGAGGGAAGTCTGATGTTGGAAGACCCGAAACTTCCCAATGACCCATGCAGATTACATCACTGACGACAACCACCAGCGCCCCAAATGTAGGAGCGTATATTTAAAGTATTATTATTATTATTATTATTATTATTATTATTATTATTTTGAGTTTTTCACTGGAGTCTGGGTGACAAGTCTCCTCAGGTCTCCAGGACTCTTCTGAAAATTCTGGCAGATTGCAGCAGTGCAGTATTATGGATGGTATCAATCTTTCCTCTGATGTCCAGATTTTCCAATTCTTTTTCCAATCCTTTTGTGACCGTTCCAAGTGCGCCTACCACAATTAGTATCACTTTGACTTTCATATTCTATAGCTTTTTCAGTTGACAAGTTCTTTCTTTTTTGTTTATCAACACTAGGTCTGGTCTTCTTGCTGGGATAACTTGATCCGTTTTTATCTCAAAGTCTCAGAGAATTTTATGCGTTTCGTTCTCAAGAACAGATTATTATTATTATTATTATTATTATTATTATTATTATTATTATTATTATTCACTCCTTTTGAATTTTTCACATCAGCGTTAGCTGATGGCCTTTCACTGGAGTCTGAGTTGCAACAAGTCTCCTCAGGTCTCCAGGACTCTTCTGAGTATTCTGGCAGATTGCAGCAGTGAAGTATTCTGGATGGTCTCGATTCTCCCTCTGATTTCCAGATTTTCCAAACTTTTTTCCAATCTTTTTGGGACCGTTCCAAGTTATTATTATTATTATTATTATTATTATTATTATTATTATTATTATTTAATTCCAGATCTCTGGGATTCTTCTGAGTATTCTTGTCCATCTCAAAATTGCAATTCTTCCTCTGAATTCCAGTTCCTCTAGTCTGATTTCTAAACTTTTGGAGATCGTTCCAAGTATCCCAACTACAATTGGTATCTCTTTCACCTACATATTCCACAGTTTTTTTTCAATCCTCAAGCAAGGTCTAGGTATTTATCTATCTTTTCGTTTTCCTTCATTTTCACTCTGTGATCTGCTGGGACTACAAAATCTATTAGTTCTCGTTTTCTTATTAATCAATGCTAGGTCTGGTCCTCTGGCTGGGATAAGGTGATCCGTCTTTATCTCAAAGTCCCAGAGAATTCTATGTGTCTCATTCTCAAGAACAGATTCTGGTTTATGCATATATAATTTATTTGTGTGGTCAAAATTGAGTTTCTTGTCCAATTCCCAGAGAATCACCTTTCCAAGCCAAATTTCTTAACTGAATGGTATGGTCTGTTGGGAATTCCAAGTAAGAGAATATTTTACTTTTAATTTTCTAAAGCAACTTCTGATTTGAGCCCATAGTATTTATTTACATAAATAAAGCCAAGTAGTTTATATAAATCCTACTGTATCCAATTTCATACTCGATTGTAGTTTTCAGTTTCTTTTAAACCAGATTACTCCAATCAATACTGATGTGCATAGAGCAATGGTTCTCAACCGGGGTTTGTATGGTCCCTGGTGTTCCTATGATATTTTGGGGCGTCCGCGCAAGCAAAATAATAAGTAAGACATCCCCAGTATTATTTTAAGGATCATTACTACATAATTTAAGTGGTACCATAAATTGTTGACGGTTTGTAGCGAGAATTCAAGGAGGCCAAGTGGAAAAATAGTAGATCCGTTGGTAACTCTGATCCCAAGTTACCAACAACGAAATGAGCACGGACAACACAGCCTAGCAGAAGGAAGGAAATAGTAATATATATATATATATATATATATATATATATATATATATATATATATTTCACTGTTACAGAAATTTCTGTAACAGTGTCCTGATGATGGTTTAATACCGAAATACTTAAGTATAGACACATAAAATTGTTTCCTCTGATCGTAAACATCCTGTGTTTGTTATATTTTTGAAAATATTTTCTTCACATATTGTCGGATTAATTTCCCCATCCTCATATATATATATATATATATTATATATATATATATATATATATATATATATAAAGTTGATTGTGTATAAACTTTGTCCTTCTGAACGTTGTTTCTTAGTA
>CM042172.1:71450777-71475777 GCA_023376005.1 Doryteuthis pealeii | reverse complement strand
TTTATTTTTTAATCCTTTAATGAATTTGATGATTTTACTTACTTAGGGTACAAACTCGCTGACATTGAATTTTTAACTCGCGCTTCTCAGGCAATATGTTTCAAAAATCTATTTTTACATGGGCCGGAGGGTGTTTTTAATTTTGCTAGTATATATAACTATAGGCGCGTGGTATAATGGTTATCGTCATAGGAAATGGACATGGTGAAACGTGTTCAAATCCTGGTTGAGACTGTTTACATTTCATAATGAAGTAAGTAAATTTTCGGGGCGGCCTATTGTCGATATCAGCCATACAGCGAGGGGGTCTACCCCTTTTTCACTAGCGCTAATTTTTAACTCCCACCCGTCAGGCGATATGTTTCAAAAATCGATTTTTACATCGCCTGGATGGTGTTTTTTTATTTTGCTAGTATATATAATTTAGGAAAATTGAAACTTTTGGCAATATTTGGAACCTAAGATTATTTTTTCTACCTTTGGGGACCGAGAATGAATTCTTCATATTGCGTATGTTTTAATCCTATGTCTAGCCTGTTTTTCTGTAAATAAATGAATAAATAAATAAAATAAAATAAAATAAAAAATTGTCAGTAAATTGTATCGTTTAAACACTTATCAGCCACGAAATCACAAGCCGAACTGTCATTTTTTTAATACATATAATGATAGCCAAACCTTCATTTAAAGATAATCTATGAAACTGGCATACTGTTTACTTAATGGTCGTAGAGTATAAAAACGACCTAAGCGCCGCGATAAAAGACGACGAAATACAGATGAAACGAAAACCTAGTCAAATATTGATAATGACATCAAAAATTGCGAATATTCAGACCAGATTTCGTTAAATCTTGATGGAAGTTTTCAAAAGTGCCGATAAAAAAAAATAAGAACAAAAAAAAAAAAAATAAATAAATAAATAAAAGAACAAAGACAAAAAAGAAAAGAAAGAATATTTTTTAAAAAAAGATTACGAGCTCACGTTTACATGGTGATTAGATAATGACGTAATGAGCATACGTGAATAAAGAAAGAAAAAAAAAACAAAGAAGAAAAGAAAGAAAGTAACAAAGAAAATAAACGAAAAACAGGATAGAGAAAATGTCTGTCTGTAACTTAATACAATAAAAGGGTTTCCCGCTTTTTGGTCATCCATTTTGTTTTTAAAATTCCGCGGTTTTTCTTAATGCCGAGTCAGTTTTAATTTAATCCAGATTTGAATAAGTCAATTATGAATTCCATATTTTCTTCTCGGCGTTTTAAGTTTTTTTTTCCTTTCTTCTTCGTTTTAACATCTCTGTTTATCTCCCCTGATATTTTCTTTTTTCTTCTTTGTTTTTTTTGTTTTGTCTTTTGACTCTTCTTACATAAAGCCAATACGCGATGGTGTATTTAGTTGTAAATTTTTGATGCCAACATGTCAGTATGTCTGGGTTGAGGCAGTGGCGGCTTGGGGTCCGCATCCGACTGTACCTCACCCCCAGAGCCGGTTTTAGAACTTGGGGGCCTGGGGCATTTCTGGTTAGAGGGGCCTTCAAGTTGCCTCAACATAGGAATTAAATTAGATTTGGTTTGGTTTCTTTGTTCTTATAATTTACTAAGCTTTGCTTAGATATATCACACAGGCTTCAGGTTGATTATAGTACCTGCTGTGGTTTAAGTGGTCACCCAACTGAGTATTGAACAGGCTCATCGCTGCTCAACTTCGGTGAACACGCGTAACTGTTACACTCAGCATGATTTGACCATGCCTCGAAACATTGTTAGATGTTATTTACTTAGAGATGACATACAGGCCTCAGATTGCTTATAGTATCTACTGTGGCTTAAGTGGTCACCCAACTAAGTATTGAACAGGCTCATCGCTGCTCAACTTCGGTGATTTAGCGGAAACCGGCGTTTTCAGTATAACTTGACTTTAATGGTTTCTTTGTTTAATGGCATATCAGCCCTCGTGGGTTATTTAATGCCAAAGCCATCCTTGTATATATTTACCAACTCTCCGTGCGAGGAGGATGTGACACAAGATTAATTTCTTAAGGCGAGTACAACGGGTTCGAATTCAGAGTTTTGCTTTAACCGAGAGCGGTAGATTTACCATGGTTAAAGAGTCCACTCTGCCCTGTTATTTATTCATGGCTGGTGGCAGAATAGTTTGATTCATATCTTCCCCTAGGTTATTTGCGAAATAGGAAATGCAATTAACCTCGTCCAGGATTTGAACTCGTGTCACCGTGTCTAAATCCTACGACTTTAACGACTATGCAACGATCACCTCCTTGTAGAAGAACGCGAGTAGTGCTATCTAACCGATAGCTAAGTATTCGTTAGAAAGTGGCGCCCTGTCGGCCTGGACGTTAGAATACACCGACTGCGCCTCTGCAGAGGGGTAAGACTCCTCCAATGGGGCCACCTATTGGCCGTGGGTGGTGACCCGTGATGCTTATGGATGGAACCCAGGTGACTGAGCAGACTATGACATGCAACACTCCACACAATTTATCTTATGGTAGCAATTTACGAGGGAAAAAGTTAAGGATTACCCTTTAACCTTAGTTAGGCAACCAGTCTAGGAGGAGGAAAACTCTGAATTCAAACCTGTTAAACTCCGCTTAAGTAATTGACCTTGTGTCACATCCTGCTTGCCGCCCTGTCGGCTTGGACGTTAGAATGCACCGACTGCACCTCTGCAGAGGGGTAAGACTCCCCCAATGGGGCCACCTGTTGGCCGTAGGTAGCGACCAGTGATGCTTAAGGATAGAGCCCTGGTGGTTGAGCAGTTCATGATATGCAATACTCCACTTTGGCCCTATCTTGGGCTAGACAGGCAGTCGGAGAGGCCCCCCCCTCCGATCAATCGGCTGGTCACGTCAAGCCCTAGCACCTATATGATTGCTCCAACCCTATTGCCCTTATGGAAAGCCCCAACCCTTTATATCATATGGGTGCTAGAAGGCGGTGGCTGAGGGTCTTCATATCCTGGGAATCTGTAAATGAGATATTGCTACTGAGGTATAAGAACAGTACAATTAGTTTTAGAATTAAAAAAAAGTAGGATTTAAGATTTAATAAGGATGGTTATGACTACAAATCTAACAAGATTGAATAGACTGATTGAAAATAAATCTGTTATAAAAATTATTTGTGTGAATTTTAAAAAATAAAACGGAGAATTTTGTAAATTAGATTTTACTAGGAGTAGCATATTGGGGATAACTTCTTCATATAACAGCACTTTCCATACCGTAACTAAACGTGTTCGAATATTTGTATATAGTTATTTACTAAGTTTAGCTTAGATGTGGCACAAGGCCAGAAGTATAGGGCGCCCAATGAGAATCGAACTCACGAGCAATGGTCTATTGATCTAGCTTGCTAACCATTACACCACGTCAGGTGCCCCCATTCAGCTTAGCTTAGATGTGGCACAAGGCCAGAAGTATGGAACCGAACTCACTAACAATGGTCTGTAAATCTAGCTTGCTAACCATTACACCACGTGGGGTGCCCAGAGATGTAATATAGTTATTTACTAAGCATAGCTTAGATGTGGCACAAGGTCAGAAGTATGGGGCACCCAGTAAGAATCGAACTCATTAACAATGGTTTGCAAATCTAGCTTGCTAACCATTACACCACGTCAGGTGCCCCCATTCAGCATAGTTATTTACTAAGCTTAGCTTAGATGTGGCACAAGGCCAGAAATGTGGAGCACCCATTTAGAATCGAACTCACTAGCAATGGTCTGTTAATCTAGCTTGCTAACCATTACACCACGTCAGGTGCCCCCATTCAGCATAGTTATTTACTAAGCTTAGCTTAGATGTGCCACAAGGTCAGAGGTATGGGGCGCCCAGTGAGAATCGAACTCACTAACAATGGTTTGCAAATCTTGCTTGCTAACCATTACACCACGAGAGGTGCTTGGAATATTTGTATATAAGGTGTGCTACAATTCCCCTCCAAAATCTATAGACTAGGCGAGGTCACGTGGTCTATTCCTTGGCCAATCAACAGCCATAATGTTCAGCTGATTCACTACTTAAACACTGATCCTTTCATAAGTCCACTTGCAACCATTGACGAAGGAACTTAAAATACTGAGGATTCTTTACCAGAGGATTACCAAGGATTTTCCGATGGACAAGCGCTCTTGCTTGAAGGCCGAAAGGATGGCCCATAAAAAAAACTTAACAAAACGTCTGATGACATAACTTTCTGTAGATGAGATATTACTACTGAGGTATAAGAAATGTACAACTAATTTCAGTGGCTAACAATTTATCAATCAGAATTCATATCAGTCGATCGCCATATTGAACTCTTGAACTAGATGTATGCTTTTTTCTTAACAAGACGTCTGTTGACATAACTTTCTGTAGATGAGATATTGCTACTGAGGTATAAGAAATGTACATCTAATTTCAGTGGCTAACAATTTATCAAGCAGAATTCATATTGAACTCTTGAACTAGATGTATGCTTTTTGTTTTCTTTTAAAATTCAATCAACCGGAACTGCAAAAACAAAACAGTATAATTCCACGGGAGTCGTGACAGGTAAATGAAAATTAGTCGGTTAGACGCTACCAACTTTGTGTGTGGGGAAATTAAATTAGACAATCTCTTCGATTTTTTAATAGATTAATATAGACACTCAGACGGCTTCGATTTCTTTGTTTGTGTCTGTCTGTCTGTCTTAATAATAATAATAATAATGATAATCTTATTATAATTGAGATTGTGTGCTTATCTGTCTGTAGCCGAAACTATATTACTACTCAAGTCACAATTCCTTCAGTTATTTACGTCACATTCTCCAAGATGTTATTCTATTCAAATCTCAATCATTAATAAAATTGTTTTACATTATAAATACCGTTGACCATATCTCCATACTAGCAACATGCAATTGTATTTAAATATACAACAAAAATAGCAGTTTACAGTGTGGGCTGGTAGGTTAATTTGCATATTGATATAAAAAGATTGATTTTAATAAATATGTACTTGGTATTATTGATTTTTAACTGTTTGGTTTTATCTTAATGAATATTAGCAAATACCTTGAGGATAAATCTTAAAAGAAATTCATTAACAAGAAGAATTAACTGTAATTTTATTCTTTACTCCCTATTTTAACTAAATAGATAAATTAGGAAAATTTAGCAATGAAAGACGGGAGGGAAGGAAGAGTAATTTCAGTTGTTCTATTTTCGATTATACCCCCTCTGTTTCAAATCTTTTTTATCAGCATTCTTATTTAGTTTTATTAGCCTTTCTAATTTGATATATTTTATTACATTAAAACTTAATTACTTGCACCCAGAGGGTGCATATATTTGCTAGTAATAATAATAATAAGCGAAAATTGATAAGACTCAAAAAAATAGTAAATGCCGTCCCCATTATAAGATATTCAGGACCATTCTTAAAATCGACAAAAGAACTCAGACAGATTGAACAAATGACGATAAAGTTAATGATCATGCATGCACAAGGCTCTCCACCCTAGAGACGATAGAGATAGATTATATGTGTCAAGAAAGGAAGGGGGAAGAGGTTTTGCCAACATAGTAGACTGCGTAGAAACCACTATCCAACAACTTGAGGATTACACAAGAAAGAGCAAAGACAAATTACTTATGGCGGCCAACAATAGTAGAAGTGACAGATGGACAATCAGAAAAACAACAAAGACTAGAAAACAAAAATGGGAAGAAAAACAATTATATGGACACTTCAAACGACAAATCGAAGAGGTTGCACATGGAAAGACTTGGACATGGTAAGAAAAGGAAACCTCAAAAGAGAAACAGAATCATTAATAATTGCTGCACAAAATAATGCCATAAGGACAAACTATATAAAAGCGAAAATTGATAAGACCCAACAAAATAGTAAATGTAGACTTTGTGGTAAGAGAGATGAGACTGTAAACCATATACTCTGCGAATGTAGCAAACTAGCACAACGAGAATACAAAACTAGACACGACTGGGTTGGGAAGGTGATCCACTGGGAATTATACAAAAAATTAAATTTCGACCACACAACAAAATGGTATATGCATAAACCAGAATCTGTTCTTGAGAACGAAACGCATAAAATTCTCTGGGACTTTGAAATAAAAACGGATCACCTTATCCAAGCAAGAAGACCAGACCTAGTGTTGATAAACAAAAAAGAAAACTTGTCAACTGGTGGATTTTGTAGTGCCAGCAGATCACAGGGTGAAGCTAAAGGAAAATGAAAAAATGGACAAATATCTGGACCTTGCCAGAGAACTGAAAAAGTTATGGAACATGAAAGTGAAAGTGATACCAATTGTAGTTGGTGCACTTGGAACAGTCCCAAAAGGATTGTAAAAGGGTTTGGAAAGTTTGGATATCAAAGGAAGGATTGAAACCATTCAGAACACTGCACTGCTGCAATCTGCCAGAATACTCAGAAGAGTCCTGGAGACCTGAGGAGACTTGTTGTCACTCAGACTCCAGTGAAAGACCATCAGCTAACACTGGTGTGAAAACTCAAAAGGAGTGAATAATAATAATAATAATAATAATAATAATAATAATAATAATAATAATAATAATAATAATATTTTTCAGCTAGTATATTAGGTCTGAGACCTGTCAGCTGTTCCTTATAAACATTCATCTTAATTCCACAGAATATTTATAATCTTTCCACAGATTATCTAACATTGCCTTAAAGGAGTTTAAAGATGAAGCATTCACTTTTGATGATGCTAGTTTATTCCATGTATTCACCACTCTGTTACTAACAATAATTTTGTTTTGCGTTTGCTTTACAGCATTTTTTAAAGAGTTTTAATTCATGACCCCTGGTATTGATATTTCGAGCAATGTTTATTAGATCAAAGTTCGTTGAATAAAAACCATGTGTATATTTGTAGACTTCAATCATATCCCCTCTTGTACGTTGATAAACCGAACTTGGTAAGTCAATATTCCTAAGTCTTTCTTCATACGAAAGGGTTTTTAAATCATTCACTAATTTAGTAGCTCTCCTCTGAACTCCCTTAATGAGCTTTGGGTCCTTGATTAGTCTTGAACTCCAAACCACATTAGAAAATTCCAAATGAGGTCTTACCAATGCAATGAATAAATTCTTCAGCATTTCTTTATCCATGTATTCATATGACCTCCATATTAATCCTAATATCTTGTTTGCTTTATTTACTTGTATTTCTATCTGTTTGGAAAATGTTAATTCGGGGTTCACATTCACATCAAGGTCTTTTTCTAACTCTGTATCCTTTAGTATTTCTCTTTCATTGGAGATTTTTTCTCATAGAGTATTCCTCTTCTTCTTCTTCTTCTTCTTCTTCTTCTTCTTCTTCTTTATTATTATTATTATTATTATTATTATTATTATTATTGAGTTTTCACATCAGCATTAGCTGATGGTCTTTCACTGGAGTCTGAGTGATAGCAAGTCTCCTCAGGTCTCCAGGACTCTTCTGAGTATTCTGGCAGATTGCAGCAGTGCAGTGTTCTGAATGGTATCAATTCTTCCTCTGATTTCCAAACTTTCCAAACCCTTTTCTAATCCTTTTGGGACCGTTCCAAGTGCACCAACTACTACTACTACTACTACTACTACTACTACTACTACTACTATTATATTATTATTATTATTATTATTATTATTATTATATTATTATTATCAACAAAATGACGCCATAGACGTAATTTACAAAATCAATTTAACCCACTTATTGAAAAAAAATACCAACAATCAGGAAATTATCTTATTTTAATGAAAATTTCAGTGTTGGTTTGTCAATAAATAAATTTTATAATGCATTATTTATTGTATTTAACAACTTTATGATTTTTTCAGGTCACTTAACTTTGACACCTTCTCTTATTCTTGGGGCGCAAAATATCGATGCGGTTATAAAAAAATGATACAATATATATACAATGTATAAAAAAAATGATACAATATAAAAAATACTGTAAAATTACAGTATAAATAAAAAGACAATAGACAATAGACCGAAGCTAGGCATAGAAAAAAAAAATAAAGGAGCTATTTTGGAAGAAAGCCTTTCCGTGAATATAATATATATATATATATATATATATATATATATATGTATATAATATATATATATATATATAAATGTGTGTGTGTGTGTGTGTGTGTATGTGTGTGTGTGTGTGTGTGTGTGTAAGTATATATATATTTTTTACTCTCATATATATTCAGATATAAGAGTTCGAGAATCGCGTATTATAAGTTTTTTTGTTGGCGTTGCACAAGGGTAGCGTGTTGGAGTTTGATCGTCTCCAACGGGGTCTGGCTGGCTGAGGGGGGTATTATGTTGAAAGACCCGAAACCCCCCTATGAAGCCAGCCAATAACATAACTGACGACGTCATCCTTCGCTAAGTCTAGCGTATTTCAAACACAAACAACATATATATATATATATAATATATATAATATATATGGGAGTAAAATATACACACACAACACACACACACAACATATATATAATATATATAATATATATATTATATATATATATATATATATATGGAGTAGAATGAGGAAATGAATCCGACAGTACATGGAGAAAATGTAGAACAAATGCGGGATGTTACAATGGATGGGCATTTATTAGTAGTTGTGTCGATGTTCGAACATTTCGATTTATAGAGAAACCTTCGTCAGGACAAGGAGAAAAAGAGCTACATAAATCCTTTTTTTTATCATTGTAAAGAAAGCCCTGCTATATATATATATATATATATATATATATATATGTATATATGTATATATATATACATGTATATATATGTAAAATATATATGTATATATATATATATATATATATATGTATATATATAATGTATATATATACGTATATATATTATATATATATATATATATATATATATATATATATGAGTATGAAAAGGTGGAATGAAAAACATCACACAATGCTGTTAAAGAGAAAACAATTTATAATATAATCATAGCTGATACTGATCAATATTTCGATTTTAAAAAAACATCACCAGAGCTCATTCACATCCGTAGTGTTTGGGTTCGGAACTTCTCTNAGAATGTCAATCAATCACAAACAAAAAAACTTAATACTGCAAAAAACGAACGAAAGTCTTACAATTATCATATATATATATATATATATATATATATAATATAATATATATATATATATATATATATACATTAATTAACTATAATTAAATTCCCGGATGAGAAAAACCTTTTTAATAATAGATTTGAAATCAATCTGCAATTGTAGACATATTTGGGTCAGTCACTAAAATATTCTGAGAAACTACATTACGAAATAACTAAATAAATTGGAATTTTTCTTAATAGTTATTCATTTTAAATAGGATAAATACAAAAAGAACAATAAACTATGAATTAGTAATATTAACCCCTAAATTACAATTATAATTAATTTTAACTGCTTTTATTAGCTATTATTATAATTAGAATAAATTGATAACAATACAGAAATGAGAATTAAGGAATGAATACACGTGTGGAAACGATACATTTTTTTTTCTCAATTTTCACGTACAGGCCGCACGCAAAGATTGAGAGAAAAATAACGTAGCGTTCAACCGTATTATCCGAAAAATATATTCTATTCAACTAAAATATTATATCGTCTTATTAACGTAAGTAGGTCCTGATGAAATCATTTCAATTTGATTGAAACCCATGTAGACCCTTTATTTTTACTTTGAAATAATATTATTAAAAATACCGAGTAGTAATAATACACTACTCTGTATTTTTAATATATTGAGCACTTTTGGATTATTTACTGATGCCACTGTGAGGAAAAGTTAAACGGCAATTGTATCACATAATTATATATATATATATATATATATATAATATATATAATATATATATTCTTTGTTGGGGTACCAAGTATCTTGGTACAAGGTGATTCTAGTTGGTCCTATTCTCTAATCGGTATTTGTTGTAGAGTTCAGGTTCGTATGCGAGCTCAATACTTAATTTTTATAAACAGAGACAAATTTATTTGTGAATAAAAAGGCCTTAAACACCAGGGGTATCGTGATTATGACGCATTTCCACTTTGGGTATTCTTCAGACCAGTTTTTTTATTTTATAAGACTACTTTTGATTTAATAAAAAATTTAATAATGATTTAATAAAGTAAAAACGTGGTGTGACGAAGCTCGGTGACCCCAGATACCCACGAGTGAATGGTCCATAATCACGATACCCCTGGTATTTAAGGCCTTTTTCTTCACACACACACACACACGACCGCGCACACCACACACACAACACACACATATATATATGTTGTATATAAATATATATATATATATTATACAACACACACACACCACACACACACCACACACATCATATATATTATAATATATATATATATATATATATATATATATATTACGGCGAGACAGGTTCAAATTTTTTTCAAAAAGTCCGGCTGTATATATATATATATATATATATATTCGACTGTAGTCGATCTTAGCCCTGAAGAGCATTAACCGAAACTAATCAGTAGGTTCGTCTGACTCATTAGATTTATCTTTATTATATATATATATATATATATATTATATATATATATATACAGCTGGACTATTTGAAAAAATTTGAAACCCTGTCTCGCCGTGTCCATTTTCAACGCCGATAACCATCACACCCACAACCTCTACGTGTACATATATGTACTGTGGGATTGTAAATAAACATATTGTACGTGTATCTGGTGTGTATGTATGTGTATGATGTGGTGTGTGTGTGTGTGTGTGTGTGTGTGTGTGTGTGTCGTGTGATTCTAAAGTAGTTTTAGCTTTTAGAGCTTTGACTATATATAAATTATAAACAAAAGTATGTTAATCCTGTTTGCTTTCGACATCATTCTTGTTATGTTGTTGTGTTGTTTTGGTTGTAGCGGTGGTGGTGTTGCGGGTGCGGTGGTTGCTTTCCGGTGGAGCGTGTTCTTTTTTTTTGTTTTCTTTTTTGGGGCCTTCAGTAGTTGATTTTTTTTTTTTTCAATCTTTTTTTTTTTTTAATTTTTTTTTTTTTACCTCTTCCCATTCCGACATACTTTTGCCCAGAGACACTTCTGTCATAGCAAAAAAGTTTTACAAGAATTGGAATGTTGTTTGACGCCACCGGATTTACGCAAAACATTAGTTGAATCTGTATCTTGACACAACACCAACGATAACAAGGCGTTTTCTACTATCTATGTTTATGTCGAGACCTCCACCAGTTTGACATGAAAAACACAGAAAATGTGTTATTATTATGTTTTTTAAGAAATGAAAATGAAAAAAAAAAAAATACTGACATCCCTAAAAAGTAAGGTATTTTAAATATATTAGTAGTACCTTACTTACGAGTTTAGCTCGTCCGGGTCCTAACTGAATTTCCTCGTATATCAAATCAATTTTCACACTGAAATAAACTGAAATTGCCATTAATTCGTCCAGTTACTCCTTTTAAATGAAAACGATATCTCGTTCCTTTTCCTTTTAGAGAGAGATGTTATATATATATACATGTATATAATTAATATATAGTTATATAATATGTATAATATGTATAATGTATATATATACTAGTATATATATCGTATATATATATATATATATATATATATATTATTTATATATGAGTATGAAATGGTGGAATGAAAACATGACACAATGCTGTTAAAGAGAAAAAACAATTTATAATATATCATAGCTGATATGATCAATATTTCGATTTAAAAAATCATCACCAGAGCTCATTCACTCCGTAGTTGTTTGGGTCGGAGAAGAGTCAAATCAGTTCACAAACAAAAAACTTAATACTGCAAAAACGAACGAAGTCGTTACATTATTTCATATATATATATATATAATATATATTTATTTATAATTATATATATATTATATATATATAACATTAATTTAACTATAATTTAAATTCCCGGATGAGAAAAATTTTAAATAATAGATTTAATCAATCTGCATTGTAGACATAGTTTGGGTCAGTCACTAAAATAATTTCTGAGAACTAACTTAACGAAATGTAACTAAATAAATTGAATTTTTTTCTTAAATATTTATTCATTTTAAATAGGATAAATACAAAAAGAACAATAAAACTATGAATTAGTAATATTAAACCCCTAAATTACAATTATAATTAAATTTTAACTGCTTTTATTAGCTATTATTTTAATTAGAATTAAATTGATAACAATACAGAAATGAGAATTAAGGAATGAATACACGTGTGGAACGATACATTGTTTTTTTTCTCAATTTTCACGTACAGGCCGCACGCAAAGATTGAGAGAAAAATAACGTAGCGTTCAACCGTTATTATCCGAAAAATATATTCTATTCAACTAAGATATTATATCGACTTAGTTAACGTAAGGTAGGGTCCTGATGAAATCATTTCAATTTGATTGAAACCATGGTAGACCCTTTATTTTTACTTTGATAATAATATTATTAAAAATACCGAGTAGTAATAATACACTACTCTGTATTTTTAATATATTGAGCACTTTTGGATTATTTACTGATGCCACTGCGACGGAAAAGTTAAAGCGGCAATTTGTATACTATATATTATATAATATATATATATATATATATATTATTATATATATAATCTTTTGTTGGGGTACCAAGTATCTTGGTACAAGGTGATTCTAGGTTGGTCCTATTCTCTATCGGTATTTGTTGTAGAGTTCAGGTTCCGTATGCGAGCTCAATACTTAATTTTTATAAACAGAGCAAATTTATTTGTGAATAAAAAGGCCTTAAACACCAGGGGTATCGTGATTATGGACCATTTCCACTTGTGGGTATTCTTCAGACCACGTTTTTTTATTTTATTAAGACTACTTTGATTTAATAAAATTTAATAATGATTTAATAAAGTAAAAACGTGGTGTGACGAAGCTCGGTGGCCCCGAATACCACGAGTGGAAATGGTCCATAATCACGATAACGCCCTGGTATTTAAGGCTTTTTCTTCACACATACACGGCGCGCACACACCACACAACACATATATAATTGTGTATATATATATATAATATATATATATACAACACACACACACAGCACACACACACACACACACTATATTATATATATATATATATATATATATATATATATATAGTACGGGAGACAGGTTCAATTTTTTTCAAAAAGTCGGTGATATATATATATTATATATATATTCGACTGTAGTCGATCTTACCCTGAAGAGCATTAACCGAAACTATAGTAGTGTTCGTCTGACTCATGTCGATTATCTTTATATATATATATATATATATATATATATTATATATATATACAGCTGGACTATTTGAAAAAAATTTGAACCTGTCTCCCGTGTCCATTTTCAACGCCGATAACCATCACACCACAACCTCTACGTGTACATATATGTACTGTGGGGATTGTAAATAAACATATGTACGTGTATCTGGTGTGTATGTATGTGTATGTATGTGTGTGTGTGTGTGTGTGTGTGTGTGTGTGTGTGTGTGTGTGTGTATTCTAAAGTAGTTTTTAGCTTTTAGAAGCTTTGACTATATAGTAAATTATAAACAAAAAGTATGTTAATCCTGTTTGCTTTCGACTTCATTCTTGTTATTGTTGTTTGTTGTTGTTGGTGGTTGTAGCGGTGGTGGTGTTGCGGGTGGCGGTGGTTGCTTTCCGGGGAGGTCGTGTTGTTCTTTTTTTTGTTTTTCTTTTTTTGGGGCTTCAGTAGTTGATTTTTTTTTTTTTCGTAATCTTTTTTTTTTTTAATTTTTTTTTTTTACCCTTCTTCCCATTCCCGACTACTTTTGCCCAGAGACACTTCTGTCATAGCAAAAAGATTTTACAAGAATTGGAATGTTGTTTGACGCCACCGGATTTACGCAAAACATTAGTTGAATCTGTATCTTGACACAACACCAACGATAACAAGGCGTTTTCTACTATCTGATGTTTTAGTGTCGAGACCTGCCACCAGGTTTGACATGAAAAACAAGAAAATGTTGTTATTATTATGTTTTTTTAAGAAATGAAAATGAAAAAAAAAAAATATACTGACATCCCTAAAAAGTAAGGTATTTTAAATATATAGTAGTACCTTTACTTACGAGTTTAGCTCGTCCGGGTCCTAACTGAATTTCCTCGTATATCAAATCAATTTTCACCACTGAAATAAACTGAAATGCCATTAATTCGTCCCAGTTACTCTTTAAATGAACGGATAGGAAAAAAACAAACAAAAAACCAAAAAAGAAAAAAACCAAAAACAAAAAACAAAAAAACAGCAAAATACTGACATCCCTAAAACGTGAGGTATTTTAAATATACAGCAGTACCTTAACTTAGAAGTTTAACCCGTTCTGCCCCTAACTCAATTTCCTCGTATATCAAAACAATTTTCGATATTGAAATAAACTGGAATGCCATTAATCCATTCCAGTTACACTTTAAAGAAACGAATATGAAACCCCAACCCAAAACAGCAAAATACTGACTTCCCTAAAAAGTGAGGTATTTTAAATATACAGTCGTATCTTGAATTGCGAGATTAATTCTTTCTGCTTGTGACTCGTATATCAAATCAATTTTCGGAAATGAAATAAACGGGAATACCATTAATCCGTTCCAGTCCCCCCTCTAAAAGTGGAAATGATAAACGATAGAAAGAAAGATGGTAAAAGAGAGATGAGAAAGAAAGAAAGAAAGGAAGAAGGGTCAAAAGAGGAAGAAAGTAAATAATAAAAAGACAGAGAATAGAAAGAAAGAAGAATAAGAAAGAAAATGGAAAGAAGAAAGACAGAAAAGAAAGCAAGAAAAAGAAGAAAAAAAAGAAGAAAAAGAAAGAAAGAAAAAATTCAAGCAAGAAAATTGAGAAAGAAAGAAAGAAAGAAGGAAAGAAAAAAGAAAGAAAGAAAGGAAGGAAGAAAGAAGTATCGAAAGAGAAGGAAGATAAATATTAAAAAGACAAGAGAAGAAAAGAGAAAGAAAAAAGGATAGAAAGATAGAAAGAAAGAAAAGAAGGAAAGAAAGATGAATAATAAAGAGAGAAGAGAAGAGAAAAGAAAAAAGAGGAGTAGAGAGAAAAAAGAACAAGAAGAAAAAAAAGAAGAAGAAAGAAGAAAGAAGAAGCCGAAAGGGGGGGGGGATAAGTAATAAAAAAGAAAGAAAGAAAGAAAGAAAAAAGGAAAGGAAGAAAGAAAGAAAAGAAAGAAAGACAGAAAAAAGAAAGGAGAAGAAAGCGAGAGGGGGGGATGAGTAAAAAAAAGAAAGAAGAAAGAAAGGAAGAAGAGTCAAAAGAGGGGAAAGATAAAGTAATAAAAAGAAAGAAAGAAAGGAAGAAAGGAAGAAGGAAGAAGAGCCGAAGTGTGTGGGGGGGGAGATAAGTAATAAAAAGAAAGAAAGAAAAAAAGAAAAGAAAGAAAAAAAGAAAGTAAGAAAGGGAGGAAGAAGAGGCGAAAGGGGGGGAGATAAGTAATAAAAGAAAGAAAGAAAGAAAAAAAAAAGAAGAAAGGAAAAAAAGAAAGTAAGAGGAAGGGAAAAAGAGGCGAAGGGGGGGTGAGATAAGTAATAAAAAGAAAGAAAGAAAGAAAAAGAAGGAAAGAAAGAAAAGAGAAAGTAAGAAAGAAGGAAGAAAGGCGAAAAGGGGGGAGAATAAGTAATAAAAGAAAAAAGAAAGAAAAAAAGAAAGAAGAAGAAAAAAGAGAAAGTAAGAAAGGAAGGAAGAAGAGGCGAAAGGGGGGGGAGATAAGTAATAAAAAGAAGAAAAAGAAAGAAAGAAGAAGAAAAGGAGAAAGCGAAAGGGGGGGAGATAAGTAATAAAAGAAAGAAGAAAGAGAAAGAAAGGAAGAAAGAAAGGAAAGTAAGAAAGGAAGGATGAAGAGGCGAAAGGGGGGGGAGATAAGTAATAAAAAGAAGAAAGAAAGAAAAAAGAAAGGAAGAAAGAAGAAAAAAGAGAAAGTAAGAAAGAAGGAAGGCGAAAGGGGGGGGATAAGTAATAAAAAGAAAGAAAGAAAGAAAGAAATTCCGTTTGTTATCGACCTTAAATGCTCCGGTCCAATGTTAAATCATTTCTTTTGTTTTGATTTTCTTCTTATTAACGATGATAATGATGATGATGATGTTATTTTAATCGGTCGACCAATTTCGCTTAAATTACAAATATCTACTCTCAGACATTAAAAACAAAAAAACAAAAACAATAAGAAAATCGAAGTTTATTGATGAAGACTGCATCTACTGAGGTTAATGTGAAATACGAACGACTGACCGAGATATGAAAAGAAAATGTAATTGTTCCCGCTCTTTCTAATCAATACTGACAATATCAGACATTTTGAAATCTGTTTCGTCCATCTTTGTTTTTACTTTTTTTTCACGGCATTTTGAATGTTGATAGTTATCAGCGAGAGTCAAAAGTTTTGCAATATTTTTTACTACCAGCTAGTTTTGTGGCGCGTACACGCTTGTGTTGTATAGCCGTATATACCCTTCTGCTATAAGTAAAGTAAAGTCGTCGGGGTGGCCTAATGTCAGTATCAACCAGACAGCGAGGGAATCTATCCCCTTTTCACTAGCGCTAGACCAAGGAAAATATTTTAGTATCGGAGTTGGGGCGCCACACCTACCATCAGCTCCTCACTTTACCGCACAGATCCCTGTACTACTCATACGCTGAGTTGGCGGGAGCCGGTATCGAACCAAGAACCTTGTGGTTTCTAGCCAAACACTCTACCGACTGAACTAAACAGGCCCCTCTTTTTACCCTACAATTAAGTAAGTAAAGTCATCGGGGCGACCTAAAGTCGGTATCAGCCAATCAGCGAGGGAGTCTCTCCCCTTTTCAATAGCGCTAGACCAAGGAGATTGTTTCTAGCATCTGAGGTGGAGCGACACACCTACCATCAGCTCCTTACTTTACCGCACAGATCCCTGTGCTACTCATACGCTGAGTTGGCGAGGACCGGTATCGAACTAGGAACCTTGTGGTTTCTAGCCGAACGCTCTACCGACTGAGCTAACCAGGCCCCTTACTCATTGAATTGTTCCCTGCTACGGAAATCTTTAGTAAAAGGCGAAAGATTTATCCGCTGAGAATGACAGGAAACCAGAGATAGACTCCGCAGCTAAATCGGCTCTAGATTTGATCCCCGACAATTTCAAGATACCATATACTGATTTGAAACCTAAAATCAATAAATTTCTTCATACAAAATGGCAACAACACTGGAAATAACAAAATCCACAATAAACTCTTCCTAATCAAACCCAATTTGGGAGGCTGGAGACCAACTTTAAGGAAGTCTAGAAGGAACAAATCATTGTATCTCGATTACGCATTGGTCATACAAGACTAAACGCACTCCAATATACTCAAACAAGAACACAACCACAATGTGGAACATATCAAACACCTTTGACAGTTAAAATACTTATTCATGAAATGCAGGTTTTCTTGCTCACATCAGAAACCGTTATTTTAAAGCAAACAATATGAAAGATCTGTTTGAAAATGTCAACATGGAGGATATTCTGTCTTTTTTGAGAGAAATAAAATTATACCATAGAATATAGACATGAAACAAATCAATACCATACAACATAATCCCCAATAACGCTAACACATTGTCAAAACCAATTACTAAAAAGTATAAATATAAATACATGATATGTATCGCCCCAATCCCTTTTTATCATCTGGGTGCTAGAAGGCGGTGGCTGCCGGTCTACATGTCCTGGGAATGACGTTAAACTCTATCTGATGGTGAGGTTCCAGTTTTGGAGGTTTGGGGAATGTGGAGCGCCCCTTCATCACCATTGCTCCCTGGTCCACTCTGACCCGGAGTGGTAGTATCTGTTAGGGTCCCATTATGGGTTAAATATAAAAATGTATTTATAAAAAAATTGTATTATCCATTAAGAATTGATTTATTTCAAAACTTTATCGGCATTAAATGACCCACTGAGGTTGATATGCCGTAAAACAAAACAAACCAAACAAACCAAACGATATGTATCACTTCCTAACTGTTAGTCATGACATAACCCCAGACCGGTTGATATACCGTTAAAATCAATAAATAAACAAACAAACATTAGAGATGGGCTTACTTGATTACTTGTTAACTGCGCTTGTTACTTCTGCGGATTCTTCTAACTTGTCGTCCGCCATGTTCCTGTCTAATTGACTCTCCTAGATGTTGCTTTCTTTCTTAGTTGTTCAATCTTCTTAATTCTTCTTGGGCTGAACTGGGCATTGCTTGTTTTTACATTTGATAAAATAAGACCTTGTTTTTCTTGATCAAGTTTTTATTAGCCCATAATTTAATTCACCGCGGGAGACCGACCTCAGAACACGCCTGAGCTCTCTGAAAGCTAGGTCGAATCTAGACTAAACTAGAAATTTATTCTCACGTCTGTATCGGGGGTCAGTTGGGGTCGTCTAAAACGACAATCATAACTCCCAACGCTTATGGAAAATTACTCACCTCTGCTTTTAATTCTAATGAATTTTTATTTAAAATCTAACTTCTTTTTTTTATTTTAAAAACTTTTCGCGGCATTTTGAATGTTAATAGTTACTAGCGAGAGTCAAAAATTTTTGCAATATTTTTGGATCATATGATCTTTAGGCACCCCTTTTTGATCTCGATTAAGAAAGGACATGTTTTTCATTTACACCATCAATATCCGGTTGTTTTAAAGAGACGATTTTTAGATTTTTTAAATTATAAAACTAACCCCTAACCCTAACCCCTAAGAAATCTAAAATATTGAATGAAAAAAAAATCCATGTTGTTATCATTTAAATTTTAGTTTTTTAATTATCTTCACAAATATAAATCAAAATCTTCCTGGTGATATTCAATGTGTATATCTATTCACTTTGTTGTTAATTGTTTTATTTTCGAAGTTTCCTCCAAACACACAGATTCACGCAACTGCCCTTTATATATATATAATATATATATATATATATATATATATATATATATATATACTAGCTAATATATGCACCCTCCGGGTGCAAGTATTAATGTCATAAAATATCATATTAAATTAGAAAGTCTAAATAAACTAAATAAGAATGCAGATAAAATGATTTGAAACAGAGAGGGGTATAATCGAAAAATAAAACAGCTGTAGCTTCCTCTTCCATCTCCCCCCCGTCTTTCCTTGCTAAACTTTTCTAATTTAACTATTTAGTTAAATAATAAAGTAAAGAATAAAATTACAGTTATTTCTTTTTGTTAATTGATTTCTTTTAAGATTTATCTCAGAGATTTTTGCTCATATTCATTAAGATAAAATCAAATAATTAGAAATCAACAATACCAAGCACATATTTATTAAAATCAAATTTTAAATATCAATATGCAAATTAGCCTTCCCGTTCACACAGTAAACCACTTTTTGTTGTACATATAAACACAGTTGCATGTTATTAGTACGTAGATATGGCCAGTAGTATTAATAATGTAAAGCAATTTTATTAATAATTGAGGCTTAAATAAAAATGATTCATGGAGAATGTGATGTATAATAACTAAATGGATAGTGACTTGAGTAGTGATATAGTTTCGGTTACAGACAAACAAACACATAATCTCCATTATAATAAGATATATATATATATATATATATATATATAGATAGATATAGATGAGACGATGAATATTATGTTGCTAAATAAAACGATAAATTGCATTAGACTGTGTTAACTTTCCAGTAATTCTAACATATTTCTTTTCTATAAATTCATAGTCTCACTATTAAATCATTAATTTTATTTTCCTGACATTCTTTGGTTGCTTGGTTACTTGGTTTAATGGCATACCAACCCTTGTGCGTTATATAATGCCAAATCTTGTTTATATATATACTAGTAAATATATGCTCTCTCCGTAGGGTGCAAGTATTTAAGTTTTATTGAAATAAAATATATTAAACGAGAAAGGCTAATGATACTAAATAAGAACACACATAAAAACATTTGAAACAGAGGATGTATAATCGAAAAACAGAACTGGCACTTACTCTTCTACCACTCCCGTCTTTCATTGCTGGATTTTCCTTATTAACTATTTAGTTAAAATAGGAAGTAAAGAATAAAATTACACTTATTTCTTGTTAATGGATTTCTTTTAAAATGTATCTCCGAGATTTTTGCTCATATTCATTAAAATAAAACCAAACAATTACAAATCAATAATACTAAGCATATATTTATTAAAATCAAATTTTTAATATCAATATGCAAATTAGCCTTCCCATTCACACTGTAAACCGCAATTTTGTTGTATATATAAATACAATTGCATGTTATTAGTATGTAAATAAGGCCAATAGTATTAATAATGTAAATCAATTTTATTAATAATTGAGGTTTATATTAAATAAAAATAAAATCATGGAGAATGTGATGTAAATAACTAAGGGAATGGTGACTTGAATAGTAATATAGTTTCGGTTACAGACAGACAAACACACAATCTCTATTATAATAAGAGATGTAGATATGAACAACAGTATTAATAATGAAAAACAGTTTTAATAATAATTGAGGTTTAAATAGAAATAAAATCATGGAGAATGTTGCATAAATATTTAAGGGAATTTGGACTTGAGTAGTAACATAGTATCAGTTACAGACAGAAAATCACACAATCTCCATTATAATATATATTTTTGCTCATATTCATTAAGATAAAACCAACCAATTAGAAATCAATAATACTAATCACATATTTATTAAAAACTAATTTTTAATATCAATATGCAAATTAGCCTTTCCGTAAACCGCTATTTTGTTGTACATATAAATACAATTGCATGTTATTAGGATGTACGTCCAACAGTATTAATAATGTAAAACAATTTTATTAATAATTGAGGTTTAAATAAAAATATAATCCCGAAGAATGTGACGTAAATAACTAAAGGGAATTGTGACTTGAGAAGTGACGTAGTTTCGGTTACAGACAGACAAACACACAATCTATTAATAATGGAGATTCGCTTCCGGTTTTTGTCTGTAACAAAAACTACGCCACTGCTTACGTCACACTACCTAAAATCGTCATAAAATAGAATACATTTGAGCATGCAATGTTAGACAGTCCTCATTGGTTTTTTTAAATTTTTTTAAATAAATACATACCTGGTATTATCTATCTATCTATAGTTTGTTTTATTTTAATATATATTTAAAGTTATCAGAACTAAGTTTCAATTTCAATTTTTTTTTATTTGTTACTCCTTAAATAAATTTATTTTATTTTTTACTCCTTTAATAAATTTGATGATTTTACTTTACTTATGATACAAACTCTCTGATATTGAATTTTCAACTCCCATCCCCTCAGGCAATGTTTATTTTACGTCGCCCAGAGGGCGTTTTTTTAAAATTTTGCCAGTCTCTTAAGATATTTTTCAAAGACAGATGGGACGATAACAGGTACTATTACTCAGGATCAGAATAGACCAGTGGATGATGGAAACGAAGGAGGGGGGGGGGTCAATACTTACCAGAAGTTAAGAGATGGAACGTAATCCCAGCTGCAGTTTCGTGTCAAACCCAGGACACCTTTTTTGGGGGGTGAGGGGGTGAATTACCCTTTTAAAAGGGACGCAGTCGGTGTATTCTAGACTCTACCGACACGAGTATCCTTTTTTCTGAGGCTTTTAACAAAGATGTAATCGTGATAACAGATAACTTTCTAATTCTTAATGGAGTCTCCGTGTATTCTGTCATGGAAGCCCTATTTGCCATTTTCATTTTTTCTTTACCGAAATTGGTTCTGTACACAACACATTTCTGATGAAGATTAAACTGTTGACATTATCTTGCTTTTGACTGTAATTATAATAGGGAAAAGTGTGGTGTAATGGTTAAAGTTATGGGAAATGGACTCGTCGCCCCGAGTTCAAATCCTGGGCGTGGTAATTGCATTTCACTTAGTGCTAATACCTTGAGAAAGGTATGAATCCTACTCACTATCCAGCTATGGATAAGTAGTAGGGAAGACTGGGCTCTTTAACCTTGGTTAGGCAACCGGTCTAGAGAAGGAAAACTCTGAATTCAAACCTGTTAAACTCTTCAGGACACATCGGCCGAAACGTAACATAATGATGAGGAAAATAGTCAGAATAATCTAAATACTACAAATTATCCGGCCTCATCTAAAAAATTCATAGAAATAGTATTTCATTTTTTCTTTACCGAAATTGGTTCTGTACATAACACATTTCTGATGAAGATTAAACTGTTGACATTATCTTGCTTTTGACTATAATTATAATAAGGAAAAGTGTGGTTTAATGGTTAAAGTTATGGGAAATGGACTCGTCGTCCCGAGTTCAAATCCTGGTAATTGCATTTCACTTAGCGCTAATACCCTTGGGAAAGGTATGAATCCTACTCTCCCTCCAGCTATGGATAAGTAGTAGGGCAGACTGGGCTCTTTTACCTTGGTTAGGCAACCGGTCTAGGAGAAGGAAAACTCTGAATTCAAACCTGTTAAACTCTACAGGGCACATCGGTCGAAACGTAACATAATGATGAGGAAAATAGTCAGAATAATCTAAATGCTACAAATTATCCGGCCTTATCTAAAAAAAGATTCATAGAAATAGTATTATTTACTTATATTTTAATGCAATACTCCACTTTGGCCCTATCTTGGGCTAGACGGGCGGTCGGAGAGGCCCCCTACTATCAATCGGCTGGTCACGTCAAGCCCTAGCACCTATATGATTGCCCCAACCCTATTGCCCTTATGGCAAGCACCAACCCCTTTTTTATCATATGGGTGCTAGAAGGCGGTGGCTGCGGGTCTACATGTCCTGGGAATGACGTTAAACTCTATCTGATGGTGAGGTTCCAGTTTTGGAGGTTTGGGGAATGTGGAGCACCCCTTCGTCACCATTGCTCCCAGGTCCACTCTGACCCGGAGTGGTAGTACCTGTTAGGGTCCCATCTATGGGTTAAATAGAAAAATGTATTTATAAAAAAATTGTATTATCCATTAAGAATTGATTTATTTCAAAAACTTTATCGGCATTAAATGACCCACTGAGGTTGATATGCCGCAAAACAAAACAAACCAGACATATCTTAAGCTTTCTTCTTTCTTTCTTTCTTTTTCTTTTCGCCTCGTTAGCAGTTCTCGATTCCCGAATATGACTGGCCGTCTATTTAGATTCAGGTTTCTGTTCCTCAGTTTCGGCGAGGAAGACTGTCAGTGACTAACAAGCAGACTCCGGCCACTGAGAGGCAAGGGCGAAAGCGACCAGGTCAGACATGCCAAACACGACCCCCGTCGAGCACAAATGGCAGACCACCCGCTATGAAGTGCCCCATAGTCTTTCGCTTGTCTGCTCGTCCGACTAATGGGACATAGTTGGCACTTGGCGGAAAGAGGGAGGGATTAGTATATATATGCATATAAGTTCGGCCAGAACTCAATAAATTAGCTTAGACTCATCAGACAGACAGCTACATAATGACCAAGAAAACGAACTGGAATCAACCACAATTTGTCAGATTTACCCAATCCTGAATTCCTCATATATATATATATATATATATATATATATATATATATATATATATATAGTGAGAAATTTGAAAAAAAAGTGGTAATTTTATTAACCGACGCTGCAGTGTTTCGATCTGTTAAGTAGATCTTCAGTTTATTTAAACCTGTGTTTTTTCAAATTTTACACTATACTACATACCGTCGGATTAACTTCCATTTCTCTTCACACACACACACACACACACACACACACACACATAGTAGGGGCCGGGTTAGCTCAGTCGGTAGAGTGCTCGGCTAGAAACCACAACGTTCCTAGTTTGATTTCGGTCCCCGACAACTCAGCGTATGAGTACCACAGGGATCTGTGCGGTAAAGTAAGAAGAAGTAAGAAGGTAGGTGTGGCGCCCCACCGCAGATGCTAAAAACAATCTGCTTGGTCTAGCGCTATTGAAAAGGGGTTAGACTCCCTCGCTGACTGGTTGATACCGACTTTAGGCCGCCCCGTCGACTTTATATATATATATATAGTGAGAAATTTGAAAAAAAGTGGTAATTTTATTAGCCGACGCTGCAGTGTTTCGATCTGTTAAGTAGATCTTCAGTTTATTTAAACCTGTGTTTTTTTTTAATTTCTCACTATACTACATACCTTCGGATTAACTTCCATTTCTCTTCACACACACACTCACACATACACATACACACACACACACACACACACACACACATATATATATATATATATGATAGAATGAATGGAGAATGAATGAGAAAAGTATTGGCATATAAATGGATTTCTTTAGAGGATCAGGGTTAGGGTTAGGGTTTAGAGTTAGTTTAATGGGAAAACAATAAATAATTTTTTTTTTTTGATATCATGTTACTCAACTGGGAGGTTAGGGTTAGGGTTTAGGGTTAGAGCTAGTGTTTAGGGTTGGGGTTTAGGGTTAGTTTAATGAGAAAATAAATAAATAATTTGGGTTCGGTTTTTTTCTGGCCCAGCCTGTAATGTTACTCAACTTGGGCGGTGGGTAAGGTTAAGATTTAGGGTTAGGGTTCGGGTTTAGGGTTTAGAGTTGGGGTTTAGGGTTACTTTAATGGGAAAATGAATAAATAATGTGGGTTCTGTTTTTTCTGGGTCAGTCTGTAATATCATGTTACTTAACTAGGAAATAACCAAAAGTGGACACGACGCCATCGTCTTCAATAGACGAAAAGATGCTAACATTATTCTAAGCCCTGTCAACACGACGTTAGTATTTTTTTTATTTAAACATTTTTTTACCCTAGACTGCTCGCATTGGAGAAGTGGCACATCGGACTTGTTCTTTAAGTTCCAATGGCCAAGAAATTTCAGTGAGTGTCTA
>CM042172.1:71430777-71445777 GCA_023376005.1 Doryteuthis pealeii | reverse complement strand
TCTTTCATATGTTTGGTTTCGTTTTCTCTTTTTTTATAACTTTTTTCGATTTATTTTTATTTTCTTTCTTAACGTTTTCTCTCTTTTGTTTCTTTTTTCTTCTTTTTCTCTTGTATAGTTTTGTTTTCTTTTTTCTAATTTTTTTTCTTGTTTTCTTTTTCTTTCTTAACTTTTATTGCATGTTTTGTTGTGTTGTCTTTTTTCTAAACGTTTTATTTTTTATTTTTTTCGTTTTCTTTATTAACCTTTTTTTTAAAAATATTTTCCTGTTTTGTTTCATTTTTGTTTTTTGATTTCTTATTTCTCCTCTAGTTTCCTTTTTTTCTTTCTTAACTTTTTTCCTTCTCATGTTTCGTTTCGTTTTTTTTTTTTTTTTTTCTAATCTTTTCTTCTCGTTTTCGTTTTTTTTCTCTTCTTATCTCTTTTCTTCTTTTTTCTTTTTCACGTTTTTTTTTTTTTCTAATCCTTTTTTTCACTTTTTCTTTTTCTTACTTAATTTTTTTTTCTCTTTTTTTTTTTTCTTTCTTTCTTTTTGTTTTCGTTTTTTTCTAATCTTTTTCTTCTCATTTTCCTTTTCCTTCATATTTCTTTTCTTTTTTCTTTCTCACGTTTTCTTTTTTTTCTAATCATTTTTTTCTCACTTTTTTTCTTTTTCCTACTTAATTTTTTTCTCATTTTCATTTTATTTCTTTCGTTTTCGTTTTTTCTTAATATTTTTTCTCGCTTTCTTTTTTCTTTTTCTTTCCTAATTTTTTTCTCAATTTTTCTTTCTCAGATTTTGTTTAATTTTCTTTTTCTCTAATCTATTTTTCCTTATTTTCTTTTTTCTTTATATTCTCTCTCTTTTTTGTTTTACATTGACTTGTTTTTTTCTTCTTTTTCTTCTTTTTTCTTCTTTTTTCTTACTTTCTTTTTCTTTCTTAACTTTTATCTCATGTTTTGTTGTGTTGTCTTTTTTTCTAAATTTTTTTTCTCGTTTTCTTTATTAACCTTTTTCTCTTTTTTTTCATGTTTTGTTTCATTTTTGTTTTTTGTTTTCTTATTTTCTCCTCTGGTTTCCTTTTTTTCATTCTTAACTTTTTTTTCCTTCTCATGTTTCGTTTCGTTTTCTTTTTTATTTAATCTTTTTCTTCTCGTTTTCATTTTCCTTCTTATATCTTTTCTTTATTCTTACTCACGTTTTCTTTCGTTTTCTTTTTTTCTAATCATTTTTTTTTTATTTTTTCTTTTACATAATTAAATTTTTTCTCTTTTTCCTTTTCTTTCTTTCGTTTTCGTTTTTTCTAATTTTTTTTCTCGTTTTTCTTTTCTTTTTCTTTCTTAACTTTTTCTCATTTTTTCTTTCTCAGATTTTGTTTAATTTTCTTTTTCTCTAATCTATTTTTCCTTATTTTCTTTTTTCTTTCTTATATTTTCTTCTTTTTACATTGTCTTGTTTTTTTTTTTTCATTTTTTTTGGTCGTATAATTTTTTTTTCTCGTTTACTTTTTTTTCTTGACTTTTTCTTTTTTTTTTTTTATCTCATTTTTTGCTTCGTTTTCTTTTTTTTTCTAATCTTTTTCATCGTTTTCATTTTCTTTTTCTTTTTCTTTCTTAGATTTTTTCTCTTTTTTTTATTTAACATCTTTTATTTCGTTTTCGTTATCTAAAATTTTTTCTTTTTTTTTCTTATCCTTTTTCAACATTTCGTTCTTCACCTTTTTTAATTATTTTCTTTTTTCTTTCTTCCTCTTTTTTCTTTTTTTTTCTTTCTCATTTTTTGCTTCTTTTTCTTTTTTTTCTGATCTTTTTCTTGGTTTCATTTTCTTTTCTTTTTCTTTCTCTTAGATTTTTTCTCTTTTTTATTTAACATGTTTTATCTCTTTTTCGTTACTTTAAAAACTTTTTCTTTTTTCCTTATCCTTTTTTTTAACATTTTCTCTTTCACCTTCTTATTGTTTTTTTTTCTTTTCTTTTTTTATTCTTCTTTTTCCTTCCTCTCTGAGCTGCTCCGGTACCGGATACTCAGCTGCCCCGTCCTTCAGTGCCTTATTAAGACTTATTAAGAACCTGTTAGTTAAATTGCTTCTTTATTTGTACAAATGACAAACCTACCTTTGGGTTTAGTGTAAAGCGTGAAACGAGAGACTCAGCACTAACCACATGTAAATTGTCAACAGAAAGAAAAATCATAGATTATGGCGTTTGGGGGTTTGTGGAACTTACGGACTGCAATGTTTGAATTCTAGGAACGTGCAGACCCCCCGCCTCCTTCCAAAAATCCCACCCCTCCCTAAAAAAAACGGGAAAAACCATAAATAGCAGGTGTAAAGTGTCTGCGCTGGAAATTTTTAGGATACCAGAAATTCAAGGTTCGTTAACTGAAAGAGATTAAGTGGTTTATTAAGGAGAAGAAAAAAAAGGGGGTTTGTTAACATTCCAGGGTTTTGTTTGGAAGCACAGAAAAATATTTTGTAGTCGCTATTTTTTGTTTATAATGGTATCTAAAAAGCTTAGCATGGTATAGTGTATAGTCTGGCACAAGGCCATGGATATAGGTGGCATCAAAGTTTATAAAGATTCCCGTAAAAATATTTGTAGTCGTTATTTTTTGTTTATAATGGTATTTAAAAAGCATAGCATGGTATAGTATAGTCTGACACAAGGCCATAGATATAGGTGGCATCAAAGTTTATAAAGGTTCCCGTAAAAAAGATTACCGGAAAAATATTTGTAGTCGTTATTTTTGTTTATAATGGTATTTAAAAAGCATAGCATGGTATAACATAGTCTGACACAAGGCCATGGGTATTGGCGGCATCAAAGTTTATAAAGATTCCCGTAAAAAAGATTCCCGTAAAAATATTTGTAGTCGG
The DNA here is from genome assembly GCA_023376005.1 of Doryteuthis pealeii. Taxonomy (NCBI): domain Eukaryota; kingdom Metazoa; phylum Mollusca; class Cephalopoda; order Myopsida; family Loliginidae; genus Doryteuthis; species Doryteuthis pealeii. Next base: position 71,442,922 of record CM042172.1, on the reverse strand, counting down.
TATTTTTTGTTTATAATGGTATTTAAAAAGCATAGCATGGTATAGTATAGTCTGGCACAAGGCCATGGATATAGGTGGCATCAAGGTTTTTAAAGATTCCCGTAAGAAAGATTCCCAGAAAAATATTTGTAGTTGCTATTTTTGTTTATAATGGTATTTAAAAATCATCATATGGTATAACATAGTCTGGCACAAGGTCATGGATATAGGTGGCATCAAGGTTTATAAAGATTCCAAGCCATATGACCTTTAGGCACCCCTTTTGCGATCTCGATTCGTGGGGACATTTTTCCATTTGCACAGTCAAAATCCGGTTAATTGTTAACGGAATATTTTAGAGTTTTTTTTTAAATTATAAAAATGAATTATAAAACTAAACCCTAACCCTAACCCTAACCCCTAACCCTAACCCCTAACCAGCAACCGGATTTGGCGGTGTAAATGAGAAAAGTGTCCCCACGAATCGAGATCGCGGGAGGGGTGCATAAAGGTCATAGGGTCCAAGATTCCCTTAATATTGTTAAAGACTAGGTAAAAATACACCAAACAATCAGGATTAATCAATAAGTCCTCGGGGCGGCCTAACGTTGGTACCAGCCAGACAACGAGGGAGTCTATCCCCATTTCACTAGCGCTAGACCAAGGAGATTGTTTTTGGCGTCTGAGGCGTAGCCACACCTACTATGACCTTATCACTTTACCGCACGGATCCCTGTGTTACTCATACGCTGAGTTGGCGAGGGCCAGTATCAAACCCGGAAGCTTGTGGTTTCAATGACGCTTTACCGACTGGGCTAAAATGGTCCTAAGATTAATCAATACGATTACTTATTCAGATCTATCTATCTTATCTATCTATCTATCTATCTATCTATATATATAATATATTATATATATATATTATATATATGAAATTTAACATTATGAAAAAACATATGATGTTTTTATGTAATTGCTGACAGTACTTGTTTCGACCAAATCGATAAGAGTTGGTCTTCATCAAAGAGCGACATAGATGGGAAGAGAAGATATCGTAAAAAAAAGACTGTTTACAGAAACGAACGCTGAGTTCAACTGCTGAAATTTTTGAAAAAACTAAATTTAAAATAAAATAAATTTTTATTTTTTAATTTTTTAAAAATCAGAAGCATTATAGTATATAGAAAACTCAAAAGAGTTTGTTGTAAAAGTTTAATAAAAAATGTAAAGTGGGTATCAAAAGTGTATAGTAAATAATTTTCAGCTGTTAAAAAAAAAAATATATCAAGTCCACTTTACATTTTTTATATAAACTTTTACAACAAACTCTTTGAGTTTTTCTATATACTATAATGCTTCTGATTTTTTTAAAAATTAAAAATAAAATTTATTTATTTTTAAAAACAGAATATGCATTTTTCAAAAATTTCAGCGTTTGAACTCAGCGTTCGTTTCTGTAAACAGTCTTTTTTAACGGATATCTTCTCTTCCCATCTATGTCGCTCTTTGATTGAAGCCAACGATCGATTTGGTCGAAACAGTGCTGTCAGCAATTACATAACAAACATCATATGTTTTTTTTTTTCAAATGTTAAAATTTCATATTGTCGGATTAATTTCCAATATATTTCATATATATATATATATATATTATATATATATATATATATTATATATATATATATTGTTTTCAGTTTGTTCATAATATATTTGTTCATTATTACCTATCTAACACAACTTTATTTGTATGTATGGATCAATCTATCTCCATTTATTCTATCTATCTATCTATCTATCTATCTATCTTTATCTATCTTCATCCCAGTTCGTTCCTATCAATTGTATCATAGTCTGTGTTAATATCCATCTCTTACTCTCTCCTCCTCCTCTCTCCACACACACGAAATAATATAATATATTATATATATATTATATATATTAATATATATAATATATGTAATATATTAAACAGACCGATAAACAAGGACTATTACTCGCCTTTCTCCTTATTCTGAGATAAAAAAAATTTTGATCACCTTCCACAAACCAACAAAAGCCCTGAAAATGATCTAATCAATAGATCGAAACACTGCAGCGTCGGACAATAAACTCACCACTTGACTCATTTAAACCTGTGTTCTTTCAATTTTTTATTATACTACATATATAATATATATATAATATATATATATATATATATATATATATATATATGTGTGTGGTGTGTATGTGTGTGTGTGTGTGTGAGTGTGTTGTGTGTGTGAAAGGGTTATCTATCTATTTATTTCTTTATCCTATTCATATGATATCTATGGAGCCTATTTCAGATTTATCTATATTTATATGTATCTATCAATTCAAACCTGCTTATACCTACATATATACATACATAACAAACATATATTATATATATATATATATATATATATATGTCATTGTTGGTGGTGTTGTGTGGTGTGTTGTGTGTGTGTGTTGTGTTGTGTGTTGTGTGTTGTGTGTGTGATGTGTGTATGTGTCTATCTATCTATCATAGTCTGTTAATATCTATCTCATACATTTTCTCTTTTTCTTGATCTCAAATCTCTGTCTTTCTCCCTCAGTATATAATATATATATATTTATATATATATATATATATATATATATATTATATAAATATATATCATAAGCATCAAAGAAACTATTTTTCAACGGTAATAATTGCATTATTCATTTTCGCATTGCTTGTAATTAATCAAATATATGATTAACTCATTGCAATTAACTCTGAAGATCCTCTATGGTGAAACTTGAGTAGGTTATTTCTATACAACCTTAATACCCCCTCTCGCTCTCTCCTCTCTCCGTATATATATATATAATATATATATATATACATATTATATATATATTAATATATATATATATATATATAAGTTAAAAGAAAGAAATGAATCCGACAGTCCATGGAGTAAGCAAAAGGTGAATGAAAAACATCACATTAATGCTGTTTAAAGAGAAAACAATTTAATAATATAATCATATGCTGATATTGATTCAATATTTCGATTTATCAAAACTCATCATCAGAGCTGATTTGACATTTATCTCCGACCACAAACACCACGGAGTAAATGAGCTCTGATGATGATTTTTGTTAAATCGAAATATTGATCAATATCAGCTATGATTCATATTATAATACATACGATTTTACAAAAACTTCATCATCAGAGCTGATTTTGACATTTATCTCCGACCACAAACACCACGGAGTAAATGAGCTCTGATGATGATTTTTTGTAAAATCGAAAATTGATCAATATCAGCTATGATTATATTATAATACATTCGATTTTACAAAACTCACATCATCAGAGGCTGATTTGACATTTATCTCCGACCACAAACACCACGGAGTAAATGAGCTCTGATGATGATTTTTGTAAAATCGAAATATTGATCAATATCAGCTATGATTATATTATAATACATCTTCTTCCAAAAATTGTCGGCTTAAAAAAAGCCATATCAATAAACACATCGCTTTGTTATTTACGTCTCACACATATGTATATATGTATCTATCTATCTATCTGTCTGTCTGTCTATGTTTTTACTGTGGTATATTGTCGGTCGGTCGGTCGGTTGGTCAGCATCTCCCGACATCACATACCGCAGATACAATTTGACGTGTGCGGTGATTACGGGCGTGTGTCAGTCCCAAGAAACAGGAAGAGCGGGGGGAGGCTGCCCCACTCCCCTTGTCTAACCAGGTTGACAAGATCACACCAAATCTTCCGCACTCTTCCGACAAATAAACATGCCATTTTTCTCTTCAGACATGCGCAGATGTTAGCACTTTAGACTAGGGCACGCATAGGGAGCTGGCGTCGGGACCAACGGGGCGTAAATCTTATGCTCATGCCCCCCCTCTCGCTACGCCATTATTATCGGTCAACAGGGGATTTGTATTTTTTTTTCATCAAGGCTTGACCATAGATAGAAGTTTAGAAAAAAAAGATTATTATATTATATATATATAGAGAGGAGAGAGGAGGAATGTGTGTTTGTGTGTGGGGGGAGGACAAACCAGAGAGCAGAGAGAAGAGAGAGAGAGACAGACAGACAGACAGACAGACAGACAGAGACAGCGAGACAGAGAGACAGACAGAGATAGATAGAGAAAGATAAATTAGATAGGTTGATAGACAGATTGAGATAGAGAGATAGAGAGAGATAGATAGATAGATAGAGAGAGAGAGAGAGAGAGAGAGAGAGAGAGAGAGAGAGAGAGAGAGAGAGAGAGAAGAGAGAGAGAGAGAGAGATGGACAGAAAAAAGAAAGAAAGAAAAGACATTATAATATATATATATATATATATATAAGATAGAGAGATAGATAAAGAGAGAGAAAGAGAGAAAGAGAGAGAGTGAGTGAGTGTGGTGTGTGAGAGATAGATAGAAGAGAGAAAGGAGAGAGAGAGAAAGAGAGAGAATGAGAGGAGAGAGAGAGAGAGAGAGGGGGGGGGGGCTGGAGGGAAAGGAAATTCGGTAAAGAATTAACTTTTACAGATAAGACACTTGTTTTTAGCAGGATCCTAGAAAGATATGTAAAAATAAAATTAGAGTTTGTGTGTTGCGTGCGGCGTGCGTGTGCGTGATATATAATATATTATATATTATATATATATATATATAGTATATATATCTATATAGAGAGAGAGAAGAGAGAGAGAGAGAGAAAGAAGAGATGCACCATAGGACAGACATACAGAAGAGAAGAAAGACAGACAGACGGACAGACAGGCAGAGACAGATAGATAGAGATAAATATCGATAGATTAGATTGAGATAGATAGAGAGAAAGAGAGAGAAAGAGAGAGAGAGAAGAGAAGAGAGAGAGAGAGAGAGAGAGAGAGAGAGAGTAGATGGACAGAAGAAAGAAAGACGAGAGAGAAGATAGAGAGAGATAAAGATAGTAGAGAGAGAGATAGAGAGATAGAAGAGAAAAGTCTATATGGAGAAGATAGATAGAGAGAGGTAAGATAGATTAGATAGAGAGAGAGAGAGAGAGAGAGAGAGGGGGAGAGAGTGAGTGTGTGTGTGTGTCAATGAATAATTAACTTTACATCAGGTTTACTAGAAAAGAGAAAAAAAGTAAATTAGACAGTTGTGTGTGTGTGTGTGTGTGTGTGTGTGAGAGAGAGAGAGAGAGAGAGAGAGAGAGAGAGAGAGAGAGAGAGAGAGAGAGAGAGAGAGGGGGGGAGAGAGAGTATTATCAGACTTTAGTCCACAAGAAAGAAGACAGACAGAGATAGATAGAGATAAAGATAAATCGAATAGATGAATGAGAGAGAGAGAGAGAGAGAGAGAGAGAGAAGAGAGAAGAGCAGGGGGCGGTATATGATTTTGTATATTTATTTATCTTGATACATCTGAGTCAAATTGATAACGGGATATTTATATCAGGGAATACTTATGATTGTTTATTTAACTCTTTGCCAACCAAATTATTCCAACAGCTGTACCGAATTTCCTTTATATTTTTACCTGTATGATAGGATATTCCAGAATTCACTCTCTATTCACCTGAGAAACCATTCTATTTCTAGTCCTACTATTATTGTAATCTAAGTCCTTCTGCTGAATATTAATGAGAGACGCTGCCAGCGGTTACGGTAGAATCGCAGTTGTAGGAGAGTCGCTGTGAGCGGTTTAAAGTTGCAATAGGTTAAAAAACAAATATGTTGTCCTTTTTTCATTTTCTTCTGAAGAAACCATACCTTTAATTATCGTTTATTCTGATTTTCCCCTTCGAATCTTACGTTCCTTTCTTTCTATTTTCTTTTTCTTTCATTTTTTCTTTCTTTCATTTTTAAAAATCTTCTTATCTATCGTTCCATTTTTCTTCCTTTATTTGTATCATTTCTTTCTCTCAATTTTTCTTTTTCATTTCTTCTCTTTCCTATTCTTCCGTTCTGTCCTTGCCTTTTACATTTTCTTTCTTTATTCTTCACTGCATTTCTTTCTTTTCTTCCATTTTCTTCTTCTTTCTTACTTTCTACATTCTTTATTCCCCTTTCCCTTTCTTTCTTTCTTTCTTTCTCAACTTCTTTATTCCCTTGTCTCTTGCTTTCTTTCTTTCTTCTCACTTCTTTATTCCCTTATCTTTCTTTTACTTTCTCTCATTTATTTCTATTCTTCATATTTCTTTCTTTCTCACTTACTTTCCTTCCCTTTCTTATGTTCTTTTTCTTTCTGATTCTTTCCTCCCTTTCTTTCTTTCTTTCGTTATTTCGTTCTTTCTCTCTATTGCTTATTGTTGGTTCTCTTCTATTCCTTTCTTTCTTTCTTTCTTTCTTTTTTCTTTCTCCTTTCATTCTTCCTCTCTTCCCTTAGCGCCTTTCTTTCTTCTCCTTCATTCCTTCCTCCCTTTCTTTCTTTCTTTCTTTCTTTCTTTCTTTCTTGTCTTCTTTTTCTTCTTTTTTCTTCTTTTTCTTTCCGTCTTTCCTTTAATTGTTCCTCCTTTCTTTCTTTATTTTCCTCCCTTCTTTCTCCTGCCTTCTTTCAGTCGTTCTCCCTATTCCCCCCTTTTATTCATTTCCTTCATTCATTCATTTCTTGCCCCCCCCCATTCATTCGTTCCTGTATCATTTACCGTGACTGACAACTAACCAGTCCTGCCACACGTATGACATGCACGGTTGACCAACCCTTTCGCTACATCGGAGGATTAGGGTGTAAAATGCGCTAACAATCCCCTTAATAGAACTTAAAGTCCTCCCTTGGGGATTTCTTCACTACTTCATCAACATTCATCATCAATGCCAAACCTACCATCAGCTAACAATTTCGCGGGCCATTCAACTTACAGTTGATACCTTGTCCTTCCTTGCTTCAGCTTTCTTCATTTTTTAGTATAGAGACATCATAGTTATGTAAATTGAAAGAGAAATGATTTATTTCCGGTATGATTTCAGGCACATAGACATTTACATGGGTCATATAGCACTTTTCACTATTATGACCGGAACAAGTGAAAGAGAAATGAGGAAGACAGGAGAGAGAGAAGAGAGAGAGAGAGAGAAAGAGAGAAAGAAAGAGAGAGAAAGATAGAGAGAGAAAAAGAAGAGAGTAGGTAGAGAAGTGAGAGAAAGGCAGAGTGAGAGAGAGAAAGAGAGAGAAAAAGAGAGAGACATAGAGAAGAGAGAGAGAGAGAGAGAGAGAGAGAGAGAGAGAGAGAGAGAGAGGAGAGAGAGAGAGAGAGAGAGAGAATGATTTATTTCCGGTATGATTTCAGGCACATAAACATTTACATGGGTCATATAGCACTTTTTACTATTATGACCGGAACAAAAGGATTTTAGGAACACTTGAAGTGAGAGAGAAATGAGGAAAGAGAGGAGTAGAGAGAGAGAGAGAGATGAGAGAGAGAGAGGAGAGAGGAGAGAGAGAGAGAGAGAGAGAGAGAGAGAAGAGAGAGAGAGAGAGAGAGAGAGAGAGAGAGAGAGGAGAGAGAGAGAGAGAGAGAGAGGGGAGAGAAAGATAGAGAGAGAGAGAAAAAGAGAGAGGTAGAGAAGTGAGAGAAAGGCAGAGGCAGAGAGTGAGAGAGAGACAGAGAGAGAGAGAGAAAAAGAGAGAGAGAGAGAAATGATTTATTTCCGGTATGATTTCAGGCACATAAACATTTACATGGGTTATATAGCACTTTTCACTATTATGAGCACTAGTAAATATATACCCCCTTCGTAGGGTGCTAGTATTTAAATTTTAATGTAATAAAATATATTAAATTAGAAAGCGGTTTAGTTAAGCCCGTAGAGTGTTTGGTTAGGAATAACAAGGTCCCTGGTTCGATACTTTCATTCATTCATTCTTTCTTTCTTTCATTTCCCCCCCCCTTTTAAGAGGTCGTGAATAGGGGAGGGGTGGTCAGTTCACCAGTATGTTAATTCACCAGTATGAAAATGATCACCGTTGAAGCAAGAAGTTAATCCAACGTCCTGAAGAAGGTCTAACAGACCGATACGTTATAACGTCGACATCACTACCTACAATACACATCCATTTTGTACAAAATCCCATGTTTGTCTACCTTTCTCTGCATAAAAAAATATATAGAATTTGAACTCGTATCTCTAAATCCATTTTCTTAGACGATGCCGCTACATCCTCAGCCCTTCTGCCATCCATTTTGTACAACATTCCGTGTTTGTCTACTTTTCTCCACATACTTTCGGATTAATTTCCTCTTATTTCTCCCATATTTTTTTATGATTGTTTGTACTTTTCTTTAAGAGATTTAGATACAAGCAAAAATTCCCACCGTCCCGATCTTGCAGGTGTATATATTTTAAGTTGGCTCGTTTATTCATATGAAAAGAATATTCGAATTTACCATGTAAATATGTATTATTGATAAAACTGACGATGTATTGTTAACCCTACACCTTCCCGCCACGAGATTTTCTTTTCATCTGAATCGCCCATTTTTGGTCTTTGAGGTAATCGGCGGTCAGGAACAATGAAAATAATCCTACAACAGGTGTGAAGTCAAAAAGAGAATGCGTGCTTTGAGGTAAGAAGGTAAGCACTGAATGTCCGATCATCAGGATAATTCTTCCAGCGTTCCGGGGATTGTGGGATTTTTTTAACTGTGTGACCCGACATTAGTCGTTACGATTTTATTATTTCTAAGACGACACAAAACTCTTTGATATCATTGGTCAATAAAGAAAAAAACATCTCTATTAATTGATTCATTTCTTTCTATGTGTCTTATATATTATATATATTATATATATATATATATATATATATATATATATATATATATATATATAACATATAGAAAGGAAGGAAGAACTCAACACCGTATTCCATAATAAATTTATTTCGACCAAATATATACTGGATCATACAATATTAATACGGTGTAGCTTAGAAATCACATATAGAATCATCCCTTACAACCAGGTTTTGGATATATCTCATATACACACACACACACACACACACACACACACACATATATATATAATATATATATATATATTATAATATATATATATATATCTGTGTGTGTGTATGTGTGTGTGTGTGTGCTCGCTTATATTAGGTGGTTTCAAAAATTTCAAGCGAAACATCTTAGGTAAGAAATTATATTTTTAATATCAGAATATTTTTTAATATAGAAACGTTATATATATATATATGTGTGTGTGTGAAATCGTTATTTACCGGGGAAATTGTCCTCAATCGTTTGTTGATACCAGTTTAACTATGATAAGACAGCGATATAACAAATATAAAGTGCTCAATACGTTAGTAGAGCGAATTTATTATTATAATGGTATACACAGGAAAAACCTACTCGAGTTTCACCATAAGGATCTTGATCAATATCTTGAATAATTCAGTGGATTTAACCCTGAAGATCCTTATGGTGAAACTCGAGTAGGTTATTCCTGTGTATACCATTATAATAATACACACACACACACACGCAAGCACACACACATACATACACACATACACACACACACACCACACACACACACACATATATATATATATATATATATATATATATATATATATATATATATATAGAGAGAGAGAGAGAGGAGAGAGAGAGAGAGAGTGAGAGAGATGTGTGTGAGGTGTGCGTATGCAATGTATTCTTCATTAATTGTTCAGGACCTTAGTATATATATATTGGGCTAGCTCAGTCGGTAGAGCGTTCGGCTAGAAACCACAAGGTTCCTAGTTCGATACCGGTCCTCGCCAACTCAGCGTTTGAGTAGCACAGGGATCTGGGCGGTAAAGTAAGGAACTGATGGTATGTCTAGCGCTATTGAAAAGGAGATAGACACCCTCGCTGATAGGCTGATACCGACTTTAGGCCACCCCGACTACTTTACTTTTTACTTTATAATATATATATATATATATATATATATATATATATATATAGTAGATCTGTTTAAATCTGCAGTATCTATTAGTAGCTCTATGTGCTTTTGATTACTATATTACAATGACTGCATGTATCTCTCTCCAAAATTTCTCTCTCCACCTCACACACAACACACACACATAAAACATAATATTATATTATTATATATATATATATATATATATGTTATATATATATATATATATATATATGTGTGTGTGTGTGTGTGTGTGTGTGTGTGTGTGTGTTTCTTTGTGCGTCAGTCCTGTTGGTTGGAGCTGTAGTATACATCGACTGCACCTCTGCAGAGGGGTAAAAACCCTAACTCTACCCCGATGAGACTTCATGTTGGCCATGGGTGGCAACCCGTGGTGCTCAACGGTGTAATCCTGGTGGATGAACACCACTTTGACCCCTTACTTAGGCTAGATAGGTGGTCTGAGAGGGTCCCTCCGATTAATCGGCTGGTCACTTCAAGCCATAGTAACTATATAATTGTCCTGACCGTATTAATCTTATGACAACCACAAATCCATTTTATCATTTACTAGTACAAAATAAAAAACGACCCCTGGGCGATGTAAAAATAGATTATTGAAACATATTGCCTGAAGAGTGGGAGTAAAAAATTCAATGTCAGCGAGTTTGTACCCTAAGTAAGTAAAATCATCAAATTCATTAAAGGATTAAAGAATAAAACAATTTGAAATGTAAACTTTAAATATATATTAAAATAAAACAAACTATATATAGATATATAATACCAGTCATGTATTTATTAAAACTTATTTTAAAAAACAATGAGGACTGTCTAATCTTGCATGTTCAAATTTTGAGTGTATTTATTCTATGTTATGACGATTTTGGGTAATGTGATGTAAGCAGTGACGTAATTTTTGTTACAGACAAAAACCGGATGCGAATCTCCATTATTGATAGAAGATGTGCTAGAAAGGGGTGTCAGAATGTATTAGTGTTCTGGTATGATATTAAACAGCTTCGATTGTTGAGGTTCTAATTTGAAGCTTTGGGTAGTAAGAAGTACTCATTAATTGCGATTACATAGTTCAGTTGGTAGAGTGTTCGGCTAGGAATCACAAGGTTCCTGGTTCGATACCGACCCAGCCAACTCAACATATGAGTAGCACAGTTAGTCGAAAAAATCGACCGAGTAACAGCTCCTAAGTCGGAAAACTCGTAAATCGGAACAGAGTGACAGCTCGTAACTCGGAAAACTCGTATGTTGGACACTCGTAAGTCAAAGATACCACTGTATTATTTTCATCTGATCTTATAGACACACTTGTACTTAATGCGCTTCTGTGTATATTGTATACGCGATATATTCAATATAAGTCGATGGGGCGGCCTAAAGTCGGTATCAGCCAGTCAGCGAGGGAGTCTAACCTCTTTTCAATAGCGCTAGACCAAGGAGATTGTTTTTAGCATCTGAGGTGGAGCGCCACACCTACCATCAGCTCCTTACTTTACCGCACAGATCCCTGTGCTACTCATACGCTGAGTTGGCGAGGGCAGGTATCGAACTAGGAACCTTGTGGTTTCTAGCCGAACGCTCTACCGACTGAGCTATACTTGATGGATTATTTCATTTAACTTGTTAAAAAGAAATTGACCTTGTGTCGCATCCTGCTCGTGCGGAGGGGTTGGTAAATATATATTAACGTGTGTGAGCGCGCGTGTGTGTGTGTAGTATATGGTGAGTGATTGGAGGAAGGTTAGAATGCAATCAAATGCAAATTGTACTTGGAGCTGGTTAGAATTATTGGGGAGGGGGAGAAATGTTCGATTTGGTAGATCAAACATTTGATAAATTGATTTTATTTAAACGGCATGTCAACCCGTCTGGGATTATTTCCTGCCTATAGATTACGTGTGTGAGCGTGTGTCTGTGTGTAGTATATGGTGAGTGATTGGAGGAAGGTTAGAATGCAATCGAATGTAATTGTAAAAATATGAATATACAATGAACGCGATTCTTTAACCTCTAAGAATAGAATAACTCTGAACTGTGGGTTAAATAATCCATAGCTAGTTAGAATTGTTGAGTCGAATGAGTAGCACAGTTAGTTGAAAAATCGACCGAGTAACAGATCCTAAGTAGGAAAACTCAAATCGGAACAGAGTGACAGCTCGTAACTCGGAAAACTCGTATGTTTAAAATACTCGTAAGTCAAAGATACCACTGTATTATTTTCATCTGATCGTA
>CM042172.1:71423277-71425777 GCA_023376005.1 Doryteuthis pealeii | reverse complement strand
ATCTATCTATCTATTATCTATATTAACTAATCTATCTATCTATCTAAATTAGATTATCTGTCTATCTATCTATCTATCTATATTAGCTTATCTATCTATTTATTTATTTATCTATCTATATGTATCTATATCTATATCAGCCTATTTTTCTATCTATCTATATCAACTTTATCTATCTATCTATCTATCTATCTCAGTCTATTCATATGAATCTATCCATCTATCTATTTTAGCTTTATCTATCTATCTATCTATCTATCTATCTATCTATCTATAACTCCTCTCTCTCTCCCTCTCTCCCTCTCTCTCTCTCTCTGTCTATCTCAGCTTATTTTCTATCTATCTATATATCTATATCAGCTTATTTGTTCTATCTATCTATCTATTTATCTATCTATCCTAGCTTTATCTATCTATCTATTGATCTATCTATCTTCTCAATCTATTTATATCTATCTACCTATTTATCTATCTATCTGCCTATAATATATATATATATATATATATATATATATATATATATATATATATATATATATATATATATATATATATATATATATATATATGTGTGTGTGTGTGTGTGTGTATGTCAAATCCTCGAGGCCATGTCACCCTCCCCTTCAATCTTTCTGAAATTTTGTTCAGTTAAAACTAGACATTCCTCAAAATTTAAGATTCCAATTCCAAAAATTGGCAAAATTATGTCGATTTTCGGGGGTCGCGAAAAATGGCGACTTTTTGAAACCTATTTTTGTCTGTAAAATGAGTTCGAAAGCTTCCCTACTCATAAAAATTGGTTTATAAAAGCATTTCTGCCCAAGGAATCCCAAAATGTTATCAAAAAGGTTTTAAAGTCAGCTGATTTTAAGTTAAACAATTTTAAGTTATTGATGATTTCTGAATTCTTCATAGTAAGATCAATATCCCAATGTAGCCCTACGTCTATTATTATATATATTTCCTATATATTGAACATTATTTGTACCAAAATAATAGTTTGGTTTGTGCTCAGAACCGAAACTCATGTTTGCACCTACAAGAGCATAGAGTATGGTTGTACAGTGAGATTTCGATGATCCCAAATAGAATAATCCCTTACACACACACACCCACACACACACACACACACACACATATTATATATATATATATATATATATATATATATATATATATATAGGGAATGACATACCGGTAAAAATATTGGGTTGGTCTCAATATTTGGTTGGTATAAGTGTTACTCGAATAAGTCAGCGTTATAACAAATATAAAGTGCTCAATACGTAAGTAGACCGAATTTAGTATTATAATGTATACAGAAATAATCTACTCGAGTTTCACCATAAGGATCTTAAGGGTTAAATCCACTTAAATAAACAAGGTATTGATTAATTACAATTAATTGCGGGAGTTCATGTAATTATGAAAAATAAAATTAAAGAGAAGTTTTAAAAATGTTTAAGTTTAATTTAAAAAAAAAAATTTTTTCAAAAAATAATTTTGTAAATATTTCATCTTAGCAAGACATATCAATATCGCGTTTGTCATTCAACTTTTCAAAATGACGCAACAGCTTTCATTAACTGCGAAACTGTTTTCAACGGTCATAATTACAACGTAAACTCCCGAATTAACTGTAGTTAATCAATATCTTGATTAATTCAGTGGATTTTACACTGAAGATCCTTATGGTGAAACTCGAGTAGGTTATTTCTGTACACATTATAATACTATATATATATATATATATATATATATATATATAAGAGATTTACCCAAAACTTGGTAGTAAGGGGATGATTATATATGATTTCAAGATCCACTGTACTAATATTGATGATCCAGTATGTATAAATACAGTTAATCATTAAATTACTAAAGAGAGCTCAATGTAAAATAACCTTTTAGATTATATACAGAGCAATATTTATCAATAAAGGAAGAACTCAATACAGTAATCCCATAATAAATTTATTTCGACAAAAATTGGGGCCCATATAAATCTAAGTTGATTTAAACCGGCTCCCCAAATTTTTGCCTCATCAGATGGGTCTCAATTCACTTAAGTGAAATGAGACCCATCTGATGAGACGGAAATTTGGGGAGCCGGTTTAAATCAACTTAGATTTATATGGGCCCCAATTTTTGTCGAAATAAATTTATTATGGGATTACTGTATTGAGTTCTTCCTTTATTTGATATGATAATATATATATATATATATATATATATATATATATATATATATAATATATATATATATGCCCGTGTGTGTGTGTGTATTCCCATGATATGTTATCTGTTTTGGCGACAACACTAATTCGGAATATACGAGTGACACGTAATTGTTTTAATAACCTCTGACCAAAAAGAGAAAAGAAAATGATGTCTTCTTTCAAGCAATGTACAATAACAAAGAAAACATTCTCGAATGGAAGAAAAAAAGAAAGAAGAAAACCTTTAGTAAAAGCTTAAGAGTTATCTCTCTTTACTTTTT
>CM042172.1:71397880-71423177 GCA_023376005.1 Doryteuthis pealeii | reverse complement strand
AAAAGAGAGAAGATGATGGAATGTTTTTGTAATGAAGGAGTTAGAAAAAATATTTATAAAAAGTTTATAATGTATTTGTTCAGCGTTATTTTGACAAAACTTCATATATATATATACTATATATATTATAATATTAATATATATTATATTATTATTATATATATAAGATTTTGGAATGTTTGATGACAGTTATTCCAATCCATGAAGCACAATATTTTTTTTAACTTCTGGAATTGAATTAAAATCGATTTAAAAAGTGCTCATAAAAGAGCATAAATATATGGTTTTAAGACATATATATATGTGTGTGTGTAGTGTTTGTGTGTGTGTGTGGGTTGTGTGTGTCTCAACCTCTGTCCTGTCTGTTTTGTATGTCTCTCGATACTCTGTCCTGTCTGTCTGTCTCTCTACATACAGCACACTGCTCTCTTGTCTCGCTTCTGTCCGTGTCCCTCACCTCTGTCTGTTCTGCTGTCTGTATGTTCTCTGTCCTCTGTCGCTGTCTCTCATGTCTGTCTGTCGTGTCTCTCTCTGTACGTTTCGTTCCGCCTTCTCTTTCTTTACCAACGTATTGTCATTTTGTCAATGGGATTAGAGTATATATATATTATATATATTATATATATATAGATATAATTATATATATATTATATGTGTGTGTGGTATGATGTGGTGTGTTTGTGTGTGTGTTATTTGTGCTGTCTGTCTGTCTGTCTGTCTTTCTTTCTGTCTGTCTGTACTGTCTGTGTCTCACGTCTGTCATGTCTGTCTTCTGTCTGTGCCTGTACCCCCTTTCTCTTCTCACCCACCCTCTTTTTTCTTTCCCGCTTCCTCTTCCTTATCTGGTTAATCTTCATTTCAATCTTCTTTCTTTACTTGCTAGTCTTTCCTTCTAGTTCTTTTTAAGTAAGTCGCCCGTATTTTCACGTCTTCCTTTTTAAAACGTACAACTGAGGTGATAATAGTTTTGGAATAGTTTCATCATTCAAACAATATAAACTACTGACTCAAACGGGCATAATTAAATGTTACAAATTTTATCTGTCATTTTAAATCTATATATAGTTTTTAAAAGAATTTTTTAATTTGGTTTTATCTTAATAGAAAGAAGAAAGAGAGGAAAGAAAAGAAAGAAAGAAGAGAGAAATTGAGATAGAAAGAAGAAAAAATAAAGAAAAGAGAGAAAACAGAAAGAAAAAAGAAAGAAAGAGTGAAGAAAGAGAAGAGAGAAAAGAAAGAAAAGAAATAAGAAAGAAGAATAGAGAGAAAAATGGAAGAAAGAAAAAAGAAGAAAGAGAAGAAGAGAAAGAGAGAAAAAAGAAAGATAAGAAATATGAAAAAAGAGAAGAGTGAAAAAGAAAGCGAAAGTGAGAAAAAAGAAATAGAATAAAGAAAGAAGAGAGGAAAAAGACAGAAGTAAAGGATAAGGAAAAAGAAGAAGAACAAGACAGAAAGAAAGAAAAGCAAAGAAAAAAGCAGAGAGCCAAAAAAAGACCAAGAAGATAACAGAAAGAGAGAAAAGAAGAAAGCAAAAAAAGAAAAAAAGAAAGAAAGGATAACAGCAAGAGTAAAGAAAGCAAATAAGAGAAAAAAAGGGGAAGAGAAAAAAGAGAAGACATAAGAAAGAGAGAAGAATAGAAGAAAAAATAAGGAAAAGAAGAAAGAGTAATTTTAAAAGAAAGAAAGTAAAAAAGAAGAAAGAAAAAAAGTGAGAAAAAAGAGTAGAAGAAATAAAGAAATGAGAGAAAAGAAAGGTAATTAGAAAAAGGAAAAAAGAAAAGAAGAAAAAAGAAAAAGAATAGCAAAAAAGAAAGAAAGAAAAAAAGAGAGAAGAAAGAAAGAAAGAAAAATGAAAGAAAAGTAAAAAGAAAGAAGAAAAAAAGAGAGAAGAAAGAAAGAAAGAAAAAGAAAGAAGAAAAAAGAAAAGAGAAAAAAAGAGAGAAGAAAGAAAGAAAAAGAAAGAAAAGAAAAAAGAAAGAAAGAAAAAAAGAGAGAAAAGAAGAAAGAAAAGAAATAAAGACGAGAGAGAAAAAGAAAGAAAGAAAAAAAGGAAAAAAGAAAGAAAGAAAAAAGAAAGAAAAGAAAAAAGAAAGAAAGAAAAAAAGAGGGAAGAAAGAAAGAAAGAAAAGAAAGAAAGAAAAAAGAAAGAAGAAAAAAAGAGAGAAGAAAAGAAAGAAAGAACAAAGAAGAAAGAAGAAAAAAAGAAAGAAAATGTCTAAATCTAGAAAAAGTATGAACCTTAAAAGCTTGAAGGGGATAAAAGAAAAGATAAAAAAGAAAAAACACCACCCTGTCGGCTGTGGCGTTAGAATGCACCGACTGCATCTCTGCAAAGGGGTAAGACTCCCCCAATGCGGCCACCTGTTGGCTGTGGGTGGCGACCCGTGATGCTTAAGAATAGGACCCAGGTGGATGAGCAGTTCATGTCTTGCAATACTCCACTTTGGCCCTATCTTGGGCTAGACGGGCGGTCGGAGAGGCCCCCTCGGATCAATCGGCTGGCCACGTCAAACCCTAGCACCTATATAATTGCCCCAACCCTATTAACCTTATGGCAAGCCTCAACCCCTTTTTATCATATGGATGCGGTGGCTGAGGGTCCACATGTCCTGGAAATGACGTTAAACTCTATCTGATGGTGAGGTTCCAGTTTTGGAGGTTTGGTTTGTTTTACGGCATATCAACCTCGGTGGGTCATTTAATGCCGACAAAGTTGTGAAATAAATTCCTTCTTAATGCATAATACAATTTTGTTTATAAACTCATGTTTTTCCTATTTTACTCATAGATGGGACCCTAACAGGTACTACCACTCCGGGTCAGAGTGTACCATGGAGGAGTGGTGATGAAGGGGTGCTCCACATTCCCCAAACCCCCAGAACCGGAGCCTCACCATCAAATAGAGTTTAACGTCATTCCCAGGACATGTAGACCCTCAGCCTCCGCCTTCTAGCACCCATATGTTAAAAAGGATTGGGGGTTGCCATAAGGGCAATAGGGTTGGGGCAATCATATAGGTGCTAGAGCTTGACGTGGCCAGCCGATTGATCCGAGAGGGCCTCTCCGACCGCCCGTCTAGCCCAAGAAAAGCCTAAAGTGGAATATTGCAAGTCATGGACTGCTCTGCCACCTGGGTTATATCCTTAAACATCACGGGTCGCCACCCACGGCCAACAGGTGGCTCCATTGGGGGTGTCTTACCCCCCTGCAGAGGTGCAGTCGGTGCATTCTAACGCCCTAGCCGACAGGGCGGTCGAGCCTAGCTTGTGTAAAAGAAGGTGTCCATTCGTGGTGTAATGGTTAGTAAGCTAGTCATGCAGATCCATTGCTTCGATCCTCGTTGCAACTTACTTGCAACCTTGTGTTACATCCTCTCCATGACGAACGGGGGGGGGAGGGTAATAGCAAACAAGCTAGTCTCGCAGATCCATTTACTCACTCAATAGCATATTCGATCCTCACTTAGTAAAACGTAAAGTCGACGGGGCGGCCTAAAGTTGGTATCAGCCAAGTCAGCGAGGGAGTCTATCCCTTTTCAATAGCGCTAGACCAAGGAGATTGGTTTTAAAGCATCTGAGGTGGAGCGCCACACCTACCATCAGCTCCTTACTTTACCGCACAGATCCCTGTGCTACCTCATACGCCTGAGTTGGCGGGGGACCGGTAATCGAACTAGGAACCTTGTGGCTTCTAGCCGAACGCTCTACCGACTGAGCTAACACGGCCCCTTCGATCCTCATGTCCCATACTAGCGACCTTGTGTCTAATCCTGCCCGTGGAGAACGGGTTGGGCGTCCCATTGTGGTGTAATGGTTAGCAAGCTAGGCTTGCAAATCTATTGCTAATGAATAACGAGTTTGTTCCTCAATGAATGCCACATACTTGTGACTTTGTGTCACATCCATATTGCGGTGGACGGGTTGGGCAATAAGGGCATCCCTTCCTGGTGTAGTATGGGGTGGTTTGCTAGCTCCTCTCGCAGAACCATTACTGCTGAAAAGCCGTATTTGAATCCACACAAGATACCCCCTACTAGCGACTATGTGTCACATCCTACCCGCGGTGGACGGGTTGGATATTAAGGGTGTTCCTTCGTGATGTAAATGTTAGGATAATCAATACGTAGATCATTACTAACCTGAATTATTTTTTTTCTTTACACTGCATTGTGATAGCCTTCTAAAGCCAAAATCCTAACCAATTATATGATATATATATATATATATATATACTATATATATATATATATATATATATATTAATAGCAATATATGCACCCTCCGGGTGCAAGTATTTGAATTTTAATGTAATGAAATATGTTAAATTTGAAATACTTTTGAAAACTAAATAAAAATCCAAATATAAATGATTTGAAACAGAGGGGGTAAAATCGAAGAATAGGACAACTTTGAAACTAAGTCTTCCATCATTTTTCAATCACTCCCTCCTTTTATGCTGAATTTTCCTAAATTTAACTATTTAGTTAAATTAGGAAGTTAAAGAATAAAATTACTGTTATTTCTTTATATTAAATGATTTCTTTTAAGATTTATCCCCGAGTTTTTTGCTCATATTTCATTAAGAAAAAAACAAACAATTAAAAATCAATAATACAAAGCGCATATTTAATAAAAATTAAAGTTTAATATCAATATGCAAATTAGCTTTCCTGTTCACAGTGTAACCCGCTATTTTGTTGCATATATAAATACAATTGCATGTTATTAGAATGTAGATAAAGTCAAAAAGTATTAATAAGGTATAACAATTTTATCAATAACTGAGGTTTAAATAAAAAAAATTTCATGGTGAATTGTGGACGTCAATAACTAAGGGAATTGTGACTTGAGTAGTGATTTAGTTTCGGCTTCAGACAGACAAACACACAATCTCCATTATAATAATAAGATAAGATATAAATATATATATAATTCACTGCTAAAAACGGTCTAAATAAATAGACTATAGTGTTATATGTACAAGAATGCAGAGCAATATCCTGATATGCAAAAACTAAAATAAAACGGTAAAAACCTAATGAAATAAATGAAATCATGGTGAGTTTATATAATATATATATATTATATATATATATATATATATATACACACAATATGGGTGCTATATTTCTAAGCAGACAGTGCTCAATATCATTGATAGAGCGTTTTATATTTAGGTCGAGTTAAGGTAGCATTGGTAAGAAACTGTCAGTAACCAAAGTGTTGACTCCATGTCCACGCAACCTATATATATATATATATATATATATATAATTTTAATTCTAAACTCTACTGGTGTGGAAAAAAACCCAGGTAATTCAGTTTTCAAAAAGTTCGAGCCTCGCTTGATGCTCCATACTTGCGACCTTGTGTCACTTCTTACACATGAAGAACGGGCTGGGTAAATGCCTACATTTTGCTTCGTGCGCATCCGATCCTCGGTAGATGCGCCATACTTGCAACCTTGTGACACATCCTACACTTTGCGAACGGATTGGGTGACAGGGGGTCTACCATCGTGGTGTAAGGGTTTTCAAGCTATTCTTGCATATACATTACTACTGAATAGCGATTCTGATCCTCGCTGGATGCCCCATACTTGCGACCTTGTGTCACCTTCTACACGTGGCGAACAGTTTAGATAAATACATACAGTTGGCTTCGTACGTGTTCGATCCTCCCTGCATGCCCCATACTTGCGACCTTGTGTCTCCTCCTACCTTTTTGCGAATGGATTGAGTAATAGGGGGCTCCCGTCGTGGTGTAAGAGTTTGCAAGCTACTCTCACATATCCATTAGTACTTAATAGCGAGTTTGATCGTTACTGGATGTCCCATACTTGCAACCGAGTTTCACCTCTAACACGAGGTGAACGGGTTGGGTAAATACCTACAGTTGGATTCGTACACGTCCGATCCTCGGTAGATGCCCAATACTTGCGACCTTGTGTCACATACTAACCTTTGCGAACGGATTGGGTAACAGGGGGCCCCCGTCGTGGTTTAAGGGGTTGCAAGCTATTCTCGCATATCCATTACTAATGAACAGCGAATTCGACCCTCGCCTGGTCGCTCCATACTTTCGATGTACGGGTTGGGTTGGGTAAATGCCTACAGTTGGCTTCGTGCACGTCCGGTCCTCACCGCATGCCCCATACTTGCGACCTTGTGTCACCTCCTACACGTGACAAACTGGTTGATTTAATATCTACAGTTGGCTTCGTATGCGTTCGATCATCGCTGCATGCCCCATACATGCGACCTTGTGTCACCTCCTACCGTGACAAACGGGTTAGCTAAATACTTACAGTTGGCTCTGTGCCTGACTAAGCTAAGCTTAATGAATATCGTTAGTCGATTGAGAGATTTTAATATTTTCGTATTGGGAAAGAAAAAAAGGGAAAATCTGAAGTTGTTTTTTACGGGTGTTTATTTTTTAAGCTCAGAGAAATGAACTATTTGTAGAGTTTCACGGGCAATGCTGACCCAATTACAATAAATTCAACAAAACTGTACAACTCACGCGATCGATGCCCCCTGGGGGGTAGTTTACAATAAAATCAGTGCCAATCAGGGCGGCCATAGTTAGAAATGGCATTCTCACATTCCCTTCTTACTGGTCACTTAGGAGATGTGATAAAAAATGCTTCATTATAAAAGTCACATCAGTAGGGTGTTTTGTTCTCAGAAAAGTAACGAGAGAGAGAGAGAGAGAGAGAGAGAGAGAGAGAGAGAGAGAGAGAGAGAGAGAGAGAGAGAGAGAGAGAGAGGGTATAAAATAAGGGCAAAACGTAAAGATAAAGGCGAAAAAAGTAGATAGATAGATAGATAGATAGAGAGAGAGAGATAGAGAGAGAGAGAGAGAGAGAGAGAGAGAGAAAGAGAGAGAGAGAGAGAGATGAGAATAGTAAAGAGAATAATGAACATGAAAGGAAAAGTTTAAGAAAGAAAGAAAGAAGTATGAGAGAGAGAGAGAGGAGAGAGAGAGAGAGAGAGAGAGAGAGAGAAGAACGAGAGAGAGAGATGTGAAGTAAGGGTGGAGAAGAAAGAAATGGGGAAAGAAACAAAATTGAGAAAGAAATCTTGTAGAAAAAACAAAAATAAAATCCACATGAAAAATGAAAGATAAAGAAAAAAAGAGAGAAAAAAAGAAAAGAAGAAAAGAAAGAAAATGAATAAAAACAAAAAATGGATGAAAGAAAAAAGATTGATAACGAAAAAGAAAAAAATGAAAGAAAAAAAGAAACACTAAAGAGAAAAAAATAAAATAAAATAGATGAAAAAGAAAGAAAGAAAGAAAGAAAGAAAGAAAGAGAAATGAAGGAAAGAAAATTATAGAAAGGACATAAAATAAAACAAAAGAAAAACAGAAAACAGGAGAAAAAAAAGAAAGAAAAAAAGAAGGAAAAAGTGAGAATGAAAATGAAAGAAATAATATAAAATACAATAAAAGAACATGAAACAAATAAAGAAAGAAATGAAGGAAGAAGAAAGAAAGAAAAGGAAAAATAAATAAAAAGAAGAAAGAGGAAGAACGAAAACGAAAGTAAGGAAGAACGAATAAATGAAAACGAAGAATATGAAATAAAGAAAGAATGAAAATGAAAAAAAAAAAGATTACACAAAACAAGAAGAAAAAACAAAACAAAAGAAAAAGAAAAGAAAACAAAAGAACATACAGTAACGAAATGAATAAAGAAAGGAAGAATGAAAGAAAACAAAAGAAGGAGAGATAATGAAAGAGTGTGAAGAGAGTATTTGTACGGCCACATGCCTCCTATCTCACAAATCATCTAAGTAAGAGATGCTGGAAACTGATGAGGAAGCAAGGATGGCCTCATAAGTGATGTTCTCCTACACTTCCACATGGATAGACCAGTGTAGGCCGAGTGTTACATAATTATTAGATTCCTAATATTTATGTACAGTAGTGTAGAAACCAAAATGGCTGTTATAGGTTGCAGCCCACAGCCTTGAAGGATTGAATGAGAAGGCTTGAGCTCATCCTGATCCTTCCGGTGGATACCGTGAGAATCGGTGGAGAAGACCCTCTTCCGGTTTAGATTAGAAAGAGATCTTTAGTCAGATCGGCCAAAAACCACGAAGTCGAGTTATGCACGCTCCGACTCAATCTGCGCAGGTAGTCTGGTGGGGATTTCGAAATAAAATATGATCTAAGTAAATTGAAGTCTTGTGTTATTATCTAAAAACTACCAATGACACAGGGCTTCTGATAAAGAGAAATCCCCAATGGAAGACCAGACACGAAGTCCCCAAGATGAAGTCCAGACGCTAGAAGAGACGCCAGAAGAGACGCTAGAAGATGACAAGAATAATAGAAGTAAGAAAGTAAGTAAATAAAGAGAGTATACAACACGAGCAGGAAAAACCTATAACAGTTATATTGGACATTACTTCAAGATCAACTCTGTCCTGGAGTGGTAGTACCTGTTAGGACCCCATCTATAGATTAAAATGAATTATAAAAAAATGAGTTTGAAAGAAAAATTGAATACCAAAGAAAAATATATTAAACAAAACTGTCTTCAGCATAAAATAACCCATTGAGTTGACATGCCGTAAAAATTGAATCAATCAACCAACCAACCAACCAACCAAACTTCATAAGTCATGAAATAACCCGAGATGACTTACTATAGAAAATAGAAAATAAAAATAAAATAACCCAATAAGGATTGACATGCCGTAAAATCTAACCAACCAAACCAACCAACCAACCAATCACTACGCCACGAGTACTTCCCTCAGGTAGATAAATAGATAACAGTAAAATGGAACCCGAACTGGAAAAGCATAAAATATCTAAAACGGATATCAACAAAGCTGGCACAATAAAAGATTTAAAGGAAAGAGACAAAAAAAATAACATTTAAAAACAACAAACAAAAAAAAAAAAAACAAAAAAAAACTATAAAAAAACAAAAAAAAAAACAAAAAAAAACAAACAAAGTTAGATAAAAACAAACAAAGGAAAAAGTTACAAGTTATGATATAGTGACCAGTGATTGGATCGATTAAGTGGTTCAAAAACGCGTCACAGAACAGAGGAGAGGAAACGATCGAGCAAAAGCTGTTCTGGGACTGAAGATTTACACCAAGAGGAGACAACTCACCTCTACGTTTATTCACAGGAAAGAAAAAGAAGAAGAAGAAAAAAAAGGGTGAAAGAGAAGTCTAACGTCAATATGGCCGCCAATAGATATTACGTATCCCGCGAGCCGTAGTTGTGGTGACAAAATAACAAAATAACAAAAAAAAAAAAATAAATAAAAAAAAAGAAAGAAAGAAAAAAAGAAGAAAATACATTGGGGGAGGAGGTACATTACGTTCCTGAAAAGTGAAAGATTCAGGGGTGAATTAATGGCAAGGGAGGTGTCACATGAGCCGCGCAAAACTGCGTTACTTGAAACTACTCTCGGAGGGATTATGTCTCCCGTTTCCCAAACTCTACAGAATCTGTGTGAAATCGGAAGCGGAGGTCTAATAGTCGCTTTTTCGCGCCATTAGTGGAGGCAACGCGGGAAAGTGGATCGAATGTTTGTTTTGGAAGTCTCAGAACGGGAAACCACTTAATGGGAGACGCTCGGTTCCCGATTACCGTCACCGGCACATCCACCTCAGACTGTGTGCGGACTACCATTTATTCGGAAGCGAGGCTCATTAAAACACCAAGATTGAATTTAATAATAATAAACCAAAAACCAAAAGACCCAAAAAAGAAAAAAAAAAAAAAAAAAAAAGAAAAGAAAAAAGACAAGAGAAAAACAAACGAAACGAAAAACAAAAAACAATTTACAATAAATTTATAATAAAAATACGAAAACCAACGCAACTTGTAAAATTAGTATTCAAAATAATAATTTTTAACCTGAACCAAGATGAGTGATTTTAACGGCATTTAAAACCATGGAGGGTTATTTTATGCCAAAAGGTTAGGGAATAATGTCATCGGCACATCCACCTCAGACTGTGTGTGGACTACCATTTATTCGAAAGCGAGGCTCAGTAAAACACCAAGATTGAATTTAATAATAATAAACCCCCCCCAAAAAAACCAAACCCCAACCCCAAAAAAACAAAAAAAAAACAAACAAACAAACCCAAAACAAAAACAAACAAAAAACAAGACAAACAAAACAAACAAAACAAAAAAACGAAAAAAAAAAAGCAATTTACAATAATTTTTTTCAAGTGTTTTTAAGCCTGGATTTTGAGTATATGAATTTAAGCAAAATTTTTATAGTTAACCAAAAATTTCAAAGTTGCAAACTATCAGGCATGATTAGACCCGTTGGAGGCTTGCTAAAAATACTACCATTTATTCGAAACACTAAGATTGAATTTAAGCCAAAAGCAAAAAAATAACAACAAAAACAACAAAAGAAAAAAAACAAAAATACCCCCACCAAAAAAAAACAACAAAAAAAACAACAATTTAAAATAAAATATACGAAAAAAAAAAATACAAAGCCAACACAAAATATCTGCTGCTTCTTGTAAAATCAGCATTCAAAATCATAATTTTTAACCTTAACCAAGATGAGTGATTTTAACGGCATTTCAAACCATCAGGGGTTATTTCATTCCAAGAGTTTACGGAATAGCGTATATTGTATATTTATATTTGATTTTTTGTGTAGTTTCCTTAGAGTTTTTTTTTCACGCAGTTATTCATCGAATATCTGATACAAATAATTTGCAAGCATTTGTATGCTACGCCACACTAGATTAACCCATTCCTTCATTTTAAAAGAAGAACCTCCACCTAAATTTCAAGTGGAAACCGATATACAATAAAACATATTCTGATTGAATGCACACACCTCTCCCACACTCGAAGAAAGTTCTACAATGTTAACAGCATGGACAAACTATTTGGAAAAATAGATCCCAAGAGGATATTAAACTTTTTTGAAAAGAACCAACCTCTTATCAAGGATGTAAGTTCATAGACCTACAAAAATCACCCACTCACTTTCTTGATGTTCAAATCCTCAACAGAAAACTTGATTACAGCAAATAAACCCCTATACATTTTTGAATACCTAATTACCAATAGAAGTATTCGGCATAAAATAACCCAAGGGGTTGACATGCCGTAAAACCCACCCACCCAACCAACTCAAGCATTTGTATGGTTTATAGTATTCCGGTTTAATCCTAATATAATAGAGATAGTGTGTTTGTCTGTAACCGAAACATTATCACTACTTGAGTTAATGTTTATTTTGTTATTATACGTCACATTTTCCATAATTTTATTTTTATCTAAAACCTCAATTATTAATAAGATTGTTTTATAATATTGATATTATTATCCATATCTACATACATTTACCTCATATCCCACTTGTATGGGTTGGACACAAGGTCTCGTTTTTATGTGGGACCACCCACTAGCCGAGGCTCATGGGTGGTAGGTGGAAAAAATTGCGTCGATCCCGTTGGCATTCCCCTCAAGGGGGCGCCTCAGCGATGAACCCAGCCCTACCCCTTTAAATCGAGGGTCAGGTATTGCCTGGGGGGATAGCCCCCTGGGATCGACGCTATTAACTTGTAAAGATCCAGGGCCAAAGCCACTGGACCTCCGGCGTTGTCCACATCTACATATTAATAAGATATACAATAAGATAGTGGTTTGCAGTGTGAACGGGAAGGCTAATTTGCATATTGATATTAAAGGTTTGATTTTATTAAATATGTATTTAGTATTACTGATTTTTAATTGTTTGGTTTTATCTTAATGAATATGAGCAAAAATCTCGGGGATAAATCATAAAAGAAATCCATTAATAAGAAGAAATAACTGTAATTTTATTCTTAACTTCTTATTTTAACTAAATAGTTAAATTCGGAAAATTTAGCAATGAAAAACGGGAGTGATGGAAGAGTAAGTTTCAGTTGTTCTATTTTTCGATTATACCCC
This sequence comes from Doryteuthis pealeii, assembly GCA_023376005.1. Classification (NCBI taxonomy): domain Eukaryota; kingdom Metazoa; phylum Mollusca; class Cephalopoda; order Myopsida; family Loliginidae; genus Doryteuthis; species Doryteuthis pealeii. The sequence goes on along the minus strand of CM042172.1, from coordinate 71,411,232 downwards.
CTCTGTTTCAAATCTTTTTATCTGCATTCTTAATTACTTTCATTAGCCTTTCTAATTTACTATGATATTTTATTAGTATTATCTGCGTTATTCGGACTGTTGTCCCCATCTTTATTGTTATTTGTACAACGTTTCCGCCGATATGCTCTCCGGCCTTCTTCATGTATTTCTTGTCGAACTCGGGAATCTTCTCGAACTCGGGAACCTTCTTTTCGGACTCGGGAACCTTCTTGTCGTAATCGGGAGCCATCGCGGAACTTTGAACCTAACCCTTTATTCGGTCCACGGGGATATCCTGTTCTCATTCCGCTAACCATAGCTGGGGTAGGAATTGTGTTAATTATTTTTCTATGTTACTGCCTCAACTCAGGATTGAACCTGGAATCCAGAGATAACTGTCACTTAGAACTGTCTTAACCTAACTACCTTATCCACTAGGCCATGTGTCCAATTGAAATACCTGAAGAAGGCCGGAGGGCATATCGGCCGAAACATTTTACAGGTAACAATAAAGATGAGGACAATAGTCCGAATAACGCAGATAATACTAATCACCAAGCATCATCTCAAACATTCAGAGAAATGATATTTTATTACATTAAAACTTTAATACTTGCACCCAGAGGGTTAATATATTTGCAAGAACTTATTTTCTTCCTTAGCCTTTATTATTTAATATGATATTTTATTACATCAACTTTAATACTTGCACCCGGAGGGCGCATATATTTGCTAGAACTAATAATTATTCGATTTAAATTAATTATTTCGATTTAATAATAATGAGTTATATTGTTTAAAGTATCTAATAATAATCCTTAGTAAATAATAGTAACTTCAAATAACTATTCTTAATACAAATAATTTACAGATATATGATATTAAGTATCCCTTTCAAATAATAATAATTATATGGTTTCAATGTTAATGTTTATTGATTTTAACGGCATATCAACCCATCTGGGGTTATGTCATGCCTAACAGTTAGAAAATTATACATATCGTGTATTTATATTTATACTTTTTAGTAATTGGTTTTAACAATGTGTTAGCATTATTGGGGATTATGTTGTATGGTATTGATTTGTTTCATGTCTATATTCTATGGTATAATTTTATTTCCCTCAAAAAAGAGAGAATATCCTCCATGTTGACATTTTCAAACAGATCTTTCATATTGTTTGCTTTAAAATAACGGTTTCTGATATGAGCAAAAAACCTGCATTCCATGAATAAGTGTTTAGCTGTCAAAGGTGTTTAACATGTTCCACGTTGTGGTTGTTGTTCTTGTTTGAGTATATTCTATTCAATAATAGTCATTTGTTTACAAATATTTAAATGGCTTAAAGTGACTGATAATAATCCTTAGTAAACAGTTATAGCTTAAAGTAACTGTTCATAATTCAAATAATAACACATATATGATATCAATTATTCCTATCTAATATAAATAATTTGCACATAGTTGTGTGTTTACAAGTATTCGTATCTAATAAGATTACTTAAATAACACACAAGAATGTATGCAAGAAAGATCTCAGGTGATTTGGCATTACCCCTTCCAGATGGAAAAATTTGGCTCGGGACCACCCTCAGTTACGGCAGGCTCCCCATAGCGGACTGTTCATGTCTGAAGTCACCCTGGCGGAACACCATGAAGCCAAGAGGTCCAGAAAAAAGCGGCGACAACAAAGCACCAGCACATAAAAATCTGCAGGGACAGCCTTCACATGTGAGGCTATTTTTCGAACATTGGATTCTCAGTTATATGAGGCGCTGTAACTTCAAAAAGAATTATATAGTCCCCTAAGACTACAATATATATATATATATATATATATATATATATGAAGTGGTCAAACGATGTGTTTGAAATGGCGAAGGCCGACAATTTTTAGGGAGATTATGTGCTTAATTAAAGTCATACCTAATTTGTTAATTAATTAATTATAATTAAATGAATTAGGCGTGCATATCGGTTTAAAGGTAAAGCGTAAACACATCGAGAAAAAGTTGATCTCTGTATGTACATTTCAGCCCATTAAGCCTCACCAGCAGAGCTATAGACAGGGCAGTGCTTTGTGCGCGATTCGAACCCTACCTGTCAGGCTGACAGGCGGACATTCTAACCACTACACTAGCTGGCTTCCCCTGAACCACTTCATACTGTCGTGCCATAAGTCACCCAAAAAGTGCGATATACATACCAGTTTAAAATGAATTTAGTATGACTTTAATTAAGCACATAATATCCCTATATATATATATATATATATATATATATATATATATATATAAACAAAAAGTAAGTTACAAAAACACACACAACCTATCAAATATCAGAAATCACACATATACATATTCTGCCAAAATATAGTTATTCAATGCCTGAAGAAGATAACAGATCTGAAACACGTGTCACATATGTAAGTTAATAATAATTTAAAAAAAAACATAATTCTTTTGCAAACCTTTTTTTATAGAATATATATATATATATATATATATATATATATATATATATATATATATATATATAATACAAATAATCATATTTTTATAACATGAAATCAAACATTGAACATGGCTAAAAAAATGCGCATTAAATTCAAAATTGGCAAATTGAGTTCGAATTTCCGCTGAGACTGTTCATAGTTCGATAACCGTAATCCTCTGTGGGTACCCTGATTATGGCCTTACACTGCAATTCCCAAGGAGCTAGCAATATTGAGCACTGTTTATAGTTGCCCCTTTTCAAATAAATCAATGGTGATGTAACTTTTCATGACCTTCAATATGGACTGCTGCGCCCAGAACTCATTCTTTACCGGAGGGTCCGTTGTGCTTCCATTGTCTTTTCGAATTTGGCCCTTGTATCAAACCCATATTTAACCCATTTTTGAACATTTCTTTTTACTAAGACCTTCTATATGCATAACACACATTCTTGTATAAATTTCACATTGTTTGCACTTCTCAACCACCAAAAAATTGATGAAAGATCTCTGGATCACTCAGACATTTTGAATAGCCTCAAAACAAAAAACATATTTGTCCCAGACGACTGTCAGCATGTCTTTCTTTAACTGAACCCTGCCCCCAGAACTTTCTCTTTACTGTTTCGAAAGTACCACGGGTTCCAGTTTTAAACAATGTGCCAAAAAACTATAGCTGTTGGGAATGTTTTTTTTTCTGTCTAGTATTTCGATGAAATATTGTTGTATTTAATGATCATGTTTTTTTTTTTGTTTTTGTTTCGTTTTTCAAATCTTCTTTTTCTTCTCTTCTTCTTCTTCTTCTTCTTTCTTCTTCTTCTTCTTCTTCTTCTTCTTTGCAATTCTTCTTCTCTTTTCTTCTTCTTCTTCTTCTTCTTTGCAATTTTCTTCTTTTCTTCTTCTTCTTCTTCTTCTTTGCAATTCTTCTTCTTCTTCTTCTTCTTGCAATTCTTCTTCTTCTTCTTCTTCTTGCAATTCTCTTCTTCTTTGCAATTCTTGTTGTTGCTGCTGCTGCTGCTGTTCTTCTGTTGTTGTTGTTGTAACGGCTGAGTGAAAGAATTGAAGTATATTAGAACAAAAATACCCGGAGCAGACATTTGCAACACAAATAGGTACATGCGCAACGACAACATTTTTCAACATTTTCAGCGCAATCAATTCGCACGCGACAAAAAAACAATAACAAAAATATTAAGTAAATAAATAGATGAATAAATAAAAAAAAAAAACAAAAGATAAAAAAAATAAATAGACATAAATAAAAAATAAAAATAGAAAAAAAAAAATAATAATAGCACATAAATACACACACACACATAAAAAAATATAACATCCACCAAGTCACCCATTATCTCTTCAAACCCCTTCTTGCATTCATCTTCATTCTTCTTTACAAAAAAAAAAAAAAAAAAATAAATAAATAAATAAAAAAAACTACTCCCGCTAAAAAAAACAAACAATAAAACAAAAAAAACTAATAAAAAAACAATAAAAAATAGTGCGTTCTGTAGACTACGAACCCCCCCAAAAAAACAAAAAACAAAACCCCAAAACAAAACAAAAATAGCCTACACCCCAACCCCCCCAAAAAAAAACAAAAAACAAAAACAAAAAACAACAAAAGTAAACAACATAAAACCCAATAAAAAAAACAATAAAAAATAGTGCGCTCTGAAAAAAAAACAAAAAAAAAAACTACCCCCCCAAAAAAAAAAACAAAAAACAAAAAGCAAACAACATAAAAACCCAATAAAAAAAGAACAATAAAAAATAGGGCACTCTGAACACTAATTCTATTCTAGGAGAATATAATATAATTTTTTCACCAGTCCATCGCATTTTTTCTCTTCTTACGCAGACTCTTTCTTATTATCTCCCTTTGTCGCTTAACCTTTATGAACTAGACTATTTATCTTATGCGTTAACCAAACCTGTTTAGAAACTTTTCTTTTCTTTAGAGAGCGGAAAGGGAGATAATTCAGTTTATAGCTCATATATAATATATATATATATATATATATATATATATATATATGTGTTGTGTGTGTGTGTGTGTGTGTGTGTGTTACTTTGTTTCTCTTTTTTTGTCATTGTCATCATTTACCAGAAGCAATGTTTATATATATATATATATATATATATATAATATATATATATATATATATATATATATATATATATATTATATAACGAGAATAGATTCTGTAGAATCAAACATACACTGTCCCATAGATGTAAACACGCATTTCTATCTATCTATCTATCTATCTATCTATCTATCTATCATATATATATATATATATATATATATATATATATATATATATATATATATATATATCAACAGAAGCAGACGAATAAATAAATAAATGAGCAGATTTCGAGTGCGTAGATTGACGAACACACCCAGTTGATCTTTGACGGTTTTTTACACACACACAACACACACACACACACACACACACACACACATATATATATATATATATAATATATATGTGTATGTATATAAATGAACGGATGAGTTGGTGGTAGGGCTATCCATATTCTCACCTGAGTGGATATCTTAAGAATGTTGGGATTCTTAAAAAGTACTATCTTAGTTGAAATAAATTTATAACCGCGAATATGTTTATATATTTATAAGATGGTCGTGAGCACATATATACAGTTTATCAGATATACATTGATAGATGGATGATTCCATTTCAAATCATCCAGGCCATATGACTCACCCACTTCAATTTTTGAAGGCCAATTGCTTCTCTTCTATATATCCGTACATAAATGGCGCAACACAGTCTTTCTATTTTCGTTTTGTCCTTTTTTGCTTTGGCTAAGCTTAAAGTTAAAAAGAAGACCCCCCCCCAAAAAAAAAAAAACAAAACAAAAAAAAAACTAGAGACAGACGTCGAGTCGTCTCCGGTCACGGCCAATTACTTCTTACATATATTCCGTACCTTTCCCAATGGTATTAGCGCAATGTGAAATACAAACAGCGATAACAATTATGCTACGAGTGCCTCTTCATTGTCCTTTATATACAACATTAACTTTACTTCTTCTGAATTTGTATTAGCCCTCCTATTATTTCTGAACCTCACTGAAATCTCTTAGGTGATTGGTGCAACACAGTCTTCTATCTTCGTTTTACTCCTTTTGCCTTTGCTAAGCTCAAAGTTGGAAAGAGGGTCCGAAAATCGAGACCAATTACTTATCTTATGTATATTCTGTAGATGCATGGCGCAACACAGTGTTCCTGTTTTCGTTTTACTCCTTTTTCCTTTGGCTAAGCGTAAAGTTAAAAAGACGGACCACAAACGAAAGACAGACGTCGAGTCGTCTCCGGCTACGACCAGTTATTTCTTTTACATATATTTCGTTGATGAATGGCGCAACACAGTCTTTCTGTTTCGTTTTACCCCTTTTTCCTTTTGCTAAGCTCAAAGTTAGAATGACGGACCCCACCAAAATAAATGAATAAATAAATTAATAAAAAAATGAGGGACAAACATGGTGTCGTCTCCGGCCACGGTCAATTACTCCTCTTACATATATTCCGTACCTTTCCCAATGGATTTAGCGCAATGTGAAACACAAACAGTCTCGTTCACAAAACTTCACTTGAATGGCGCAATACAATCTTTATATCTTCATTTTATCCCTTTTTCCTTTTGCCAAGCTAAAAGTTTGAAAGATGGTCCAAAAACGAGAGACAGACGTCGAGTCATCTAAGGCCACGGCCAAATACTTCTCTTCCATATATTCCGTAGATGAATGGCGCAACACAGTCTTTCTGTTTTCGTTTTACCACTTTTTCATTTTGCTAAGCTAAAAGTTAGAAAAACGGACAAAAAAAAAAAAAAAGAAAGACAGAAAGAAAGAAAAAAAAAAAAAAAAACTAGAGACAGACGTGGTGTCCTCTCCGTCCACGGTCAATTACTTCTCTTACATATATTCCGTACCTTTCCCAATGGTATTAGCGCAATGTGAAATACAAACAACGAATTTATCTCTGCTCGACGTGTTCCTATAGCGATAACCATTACACTACGAGTGCCTCTTCATTGTCATTTATATATAATATTTACCTCTTATTAAGTTCTTATTGGCTCTCCCATTACTTCTGAACCTCATTGATACCACTTAGATGATTGGCGCAACACAATCTTTCTATCTTCGTTTTACCCCCTTTTGCCTTTTGCTGAGCTCAAAGTTAGAAAGACGGTCTAAAAACGAAGCCAATTACTTCTCTTACATATATTTTGTAGATGAATGGCGCAACACAGTTTTTCTGTTTTCGTTTTACCACTTTTTCATTTGGCTAAGCTCAAAGTTAGGAAAACGGCCCCAAAACAAGGCCAATTGCTTCTCTTCTATATATCCGTAGATAAATGCGCGCAACACAGTCTTTCTGTTTTCGTTTTCCCCTTTTTTCCTTTGGCAAAGCTCAAGTTAGAAAGACGGTCCAAAAACGAGGCCAATTGTTTCTCTTCTATATATCCGTAGATAAATGGCGCAACACAGTCTTTCTATTTTCATTTTACCCCCTTTTTTTTCCTTTGGCTAAGCTCAAATTTAGAAAGACGGCCCAAAAACGAGGCCAATTGCTTCTCTTCTATATATCCGTAGATAAATGGCGCAACACAGTCTTTCTGTTTTCGTTTTACCCCTTTTTCCTTTGGCTAAGCTCAAATTTAGAAAGACGGTCCAAAAACGAAGCCAATTGTTTTTTACATATATCCGTAGATAAATGGCGCAACATAGTCTTTCTGTTTTCATTTTACCCCCTTTTCCTTTGGCTAAGCTTAAAGTTAGAAAGACGGATCCCAAAAATCAAGAGATAGACGTCGAGTCGTCTCCGGCCACGGCCAATTACTTCTCTTACATATATTCCGTACATTGAAAACCTTAAACTAACAATTCCTAAGTGGTATAGAACAGGTCATTGAGAGTTTGACAGTAGCACCGGACACTAGTCCGATCGGATTTCAGCCCTAGGACACGCTGACACTAATTGGCTATTTAATTCAACCAGACAGATGTACTTACTCTTCTTTATTTTTATTTTTATTTATTTATTTATTATGACCAATTTGTTCGGATTTAAAGAGATGGAGCGTGGAGGGTTCGCTTAATAAACACCGTTGGCATGTTGTTTGTTTTGACGGAACATGATCCCCTGTTTAAAGAACTGGATTGTTCAAGTGACGAGCAATCGAAGAGTTTCAAATCAATGTTGTTTCAATTTATCCGTTTGTTGGTCCCTTGGTTTTTTAACTACCTTTAAAGTTTGGTTTGTTTTCTTGGATTTTGCGCCAACCTTTGTTGGGTTATTTTATGCCCGGATTTTAAGTCATGTTATTAAGAGAGAACATTTTATCTATCAATATTTTTGTTTTATTCATTCTTGAAATGTATTCATTTTTTTAAGACTCAATTTTTGAAAAACTCATTTTTTCTACTAAACTCCGGGTCAGAGTGGACCTGGGAGCAATGGTTGATAAAGGGGTGCTCCACATTCCCTATAAATATTTCAATAAAATACAAATCGAACATTTGGACTCATTCCTCGTTAGTCTCAACTGCCGCACGTTGCATCCGCCCCAAATCAGGAACTAAAGCGGAGTGTTGCATGTTATAGACAGCTCAACAACAAAGATTCCGTCATTAAGCATCATGGGAGCAATCGAAGAATTTCAAATTAATGTTGTTCATTTTATCCGTTTGTTGGTCCCATAGTTTTTAACTACCTTTAAAGTCTGGTTTATTTAAAAAAAAATTACTGCATGTTCTAAAGAGGTAATTTACCAATAAATATTTCAGTCACCTGGGTTCCATCCTTAAGCATCACTGGAGCTTTGGAATAGTTTCAAATCAATGTTTATTTTGGTTTTTAACTAACCTTAAAGTTTGGTTCGTTTTTTAGATTTTACTTTTACAACCTGGCTTCCGTCCTTAAGCATCACAAGAGCAATCGAAGAGTTACAAATCAGTGTCATTCATTTTATCCGTTTGTTGGTCCCTTGGTTTTTTTTAACTACCTTTAAAGTTTGGTTTATTTTCTTGGATTTTACGGCCTGTCAACCATTGTTGGGTTATTTTATGCCTGGATTTTAAGTCATGTTATTAAAGGAGAACATTTTACCTATCAATATTTCAATAAAATACAAATCGAACATTTGGACTCATTCCTCGTTTGTCTCAACTGCCGCACATTGCATCCGCTCCAAGTCAGGAACTAAAGCGGAGTGTTGCATGTTATCGACTGTTCAACCACCAAGATTCCGTCCTTAAGCATCATGGGAGCAATCGAAGAGTTTCAAATAAATGTAATTCATTTTATCCGTTTGTTGTTCTCTCGGTTTTTAACTACATTTAAAGTTTTTTTTAAAATTTTCACTGAACGTTATAAAGAGAGATAATTTACGAATAAATATTTCAGTCACCTGGGTTCCATCCTTAAGCATCACTGGAGCTATGGAAGAGTTTCAAAGCAATGTAGTTCATTTTATCCATTTGGTGGTCCCTTGTTTTTTTTTTTTAACTAACCTTAAAGTTTTGTTCGTTTTTTTAGATTTTACTATATTTATAAGGATAGATAATTTACCTATGAATATTTCAGTCCACATGGGTTCCATCCTTAAGCATCACAAGAGCAATCGAAGAGTTTCAAATCAGTGTCATTCATTTTATCCGTTTGTTGAGCCCTTGTTTTTTAACTACCTTTAAAGTTTGGTTTGTTTTCTTGGATTTTACGGCCTGTCATCCTTTGTTGGGTTATTTTATGCCTGGATTTTACGGCATGTCATAAAAAGAGAACATTTTCCTATCAATATTTCAGCCAACTGGGTTCCACCCTTAAGCATCATGGATGCAATCGAATAGTTTCAAATCTGTGCTAGAGAGAAAATTTCCCTATCAATATTTCAATAAAATACAAATACAAAATTTGGACTCATTCCTCGTTACTCTCAACTGCCGCACATTGCATCCGCTCCAAGTCAGGAACTAAAGCAGAGTGTTGCATGTTATCGACTGCTCAACAACAAAGATTCCGTCCTTAAGCATCATGGGAGCAATTGAAGAGTTTCAAATCAATGTTGTTCATTTTATCCGTTTGTTGGTCCCTTAGTTTTTAACTACCTTTAAAGTTTGGTTCGTTTTCTTGGATTTTACGGCCTGCCATCCTTTGTTGGGTTATTTTATGCCTGGATTTTACGGCATGTCATAAAAAGAGAACATTTTACCTATCAATATTTCAGCCAACTGGGTTCCACCCTTAAGCATCATGAAAGCAATCGTATAGTTTCAAATCTGTGCTAGAGAGAAAATTTCCCTATCAATATTTCAATAAAATACAAATGAAAATTTGGACCTATTCCTCATTAGTCTCGACTTCCCCACGTCGCAAACTAAAGTGGAGCGTTGCATTTCATAGACTGCTCAGCCACCAGGATTCCGTCCTTAAGCATGATAGGAACAATCGAAAAGTTTCAAATCAATGTCATTCATTTTATCCGTTTGTTGGTCCCTTGTTTTTTAACTACTTTTAAAGTTTGGTTTGTTTTCTTGGATTTTACAGCATGTCAAACCTTGTTGGGTTATTTTACGACGAATACGTTTTTGTTTTATTCATTCTTGAAACGTATTCATTTTTTTAACACTCAATTTTTAAAAAAACTCATTTTTTCTATTTAACTCCGGGTCAGAGTGGACCTGGGAGCAATGGTTGATAAAGGGGTGCTCCACATCCCCTATAAATATTTCAGTAAAATACAAATCGAAAATAGTCTCAATTGCCTCTCCTTTAAAAATCAAATTTCCCTTGTGGGGCATCGCTCCCACGTTGGGAACCACTGGATTAGACGGTATCTTTAATATAGGATTCATTTATTTTGTTCATTATGAAATATGTTTACACTTAAAAAAAAGAGGGGTATCCCTCTGCAGAGGTGCAGTCGCTGACTACAGGAAAGTAAGGTAGGCAGTAGCCTATTGTCGGTATCAGCCGGACAATAAGGGAGTCTATCCCCTTTTTTTCTAAAAGAAAGAATAGGAGGAGTTGAGAGGAATAGCTCTGGTTGTGGTTTTGACTAACGAGAAGAGAGCTCCTTTGGTTTGAATTCAGTTTTCCTTCTCCTAGACTGGTTGCCATAACAAGGTTAAAATGCACAGTCTGTCCTACTATTTACCCATAGCTGGAGGGAGAATAGTTGGATTCGTAACTTTCCCAAAGGTAATAGAGCTAATAGTATATGTGAAATGCGAGCAGCCGCGTCCAGGATTTGAACTCGCTTCGCTGTGTCTATTTCCTACTACAGTAACCATTACACCATTACGTCTCCAGGAAGATTGTTTCACGTCTGAGGTGGAGCAATACACCTACCGCCAGCTCCTAACATTATTGCACAGATTCCATCTGTGCTATTCATGTGGTGAACATGAAACCTAATGGCAGATGTTCTAATGTTGTTTTTTTATGTTCAATCCGTGGTGCAAGTCTTCTAGCCTGTTTACCAACTCCTCCAATGAGTAGGATGTGACACAATGTCAATTTCTTAAGCGGAGTTTGAAATTCGGAAGTTTACCTCCTCCTAGACCGGTTGACTAATCAAGGTTAAAGAGCTATGTCTGTTCTAATATTTACCCATAGCTGGAGGGAGAATTATTGGATTCTTAACTTTTCCGGGGATATTAGCGCTATTCGAAATACAAAATTCTCGTCCCACCTGTTAAATACTATTTCTCTGAATGTTTGTGATGAGTCTTGATGATTAGTATTATCTGCGTTATTCGGACTATTGTTACTGTACAACGTTTCGGCCGATATGCCCTCCGGCCTTCTTCAGGTATTTCTTGTCGGACTCTGGAACCTTCACGGACTCAGGAACCTTCTTGTCGTAATGGGAACCTTCTTGTCGTAATCGGGATAGAAAACATGGCCTAGTGGATAAAGGAGTTAGGTTAAGACAGTTCTAAGTGACAGTTATCTCTGGATTGCAGGTTCAATCCTGATCAAGGGCAGCAGTAACATAGAATAATAATTAACACAACTTAACGCCTCTACCTCAGCTATGGTTAGCGGAATGAAAACAGGATACCCCCGTGGACTGAATAAAGGGATAGGTTCAAAGTTCCGTGATGGTTCCCGATTACAACAAGAAGGTTCCCGATTACGACAAGAAAGTTCCCGAGTTCGAAAAGAAAGTTCCCGAGTCCACGAAAGTTCCCGAGTCCGACAAGAAATACTTGAAGAAGGCCGGAGGGCATATCGACCGAAACGTTGTACAGATAACAATGAAGATGAGGACAATAGTCAACGAGCAACAAATTTAAAACTAGAAAAAGGTAAAACTGTAATTTCTAGAAACAAAAAATTACTTTAAATATACGCTCCTACATTTGGGGCGCTGGTGGTTGTCGTCAGTGATGTAATCTGCATGGGTCATTAGGAAATTTCGGGTCTTCCAACATCAGACTTCCCTCACCATGCTGACCCTATCAGAGATGATGAAACTCTGATACCCCCACTAACATTAGACGCTAAAAGACGTTTGACTTTTATTGTTTTTGGACGATTGTAAAATTCTAATCTCGCACATCTGATTGGCTGGCGCTAACAACCAATCAAATGCAATATTATTGCAAGAAAAAAAGTTTTGAAATATTCCTCGAAAATATTGCAACAGTATAATTTCAAGCCAAAAATTTAAGACTACATAATTGAAAAAAAAAAAGAAAAAGATTGAACCATATAATTTATTAAAAAAATTCAAATTATATAATTTCTAGCCATAAATAGAATCTATACAATTTCTATAAAAATAGAATCTATATAATGTCTTGCAAAAAACAAAAAAAAAAAAAAACACCCCCCAAAAGAAACAACAACAAATGACAAAAAAAAAAATAAAGATAGTCTTTGGTATCAAACAATCCAATGGTTGCCATGCCTAAAACCAACCAACCAACCAGCCAACCAACAAACCAACTGACACACTGGTGTAGACACAGACATGATTAATTCAATTTTGAAAATAAATAATATCGATTACTATTTCTACAATATAGAAGGTGTGTCAAAAAAGAATCGACTTTGAAGCTGTATTTACCAAGATAGAAATGAACAATGAATGGAACGTTATTTTTATGCAGAATACAAGGTGTGTCATAAAAGTGTCGAGTTTGAAGCTGTATTTACCAAGATAGAAATGAACAAAGAATGGAACGTTATCCTTATGTAGAATACGAGGTGTGTCATAAAAGTGTCGAGTTTGAAACTGTATTTACCAAGATAGAAATAAACAAAGAATGGAACGTTATCCTTATGTAGAATACAAGGTGTGTCATAAAAGTGTCGAGTTTGAAGCTGAATTTGCCAAGATAGAAATGAACAATGAATGGAACGTTATTTTTATGCAGAATACAAGGTGTGTCATAAAAGTGTCGAGTTTGAAGCTGTATTTGCCAAGATAGAATTGAACAATGAATGGAACTGCGTTATTCGGAATATTGTCCCCATCTACATTGTTACTTGTACAACGTTTCGGCCGATATGCCCTCCGGCCTTCTTCAGGTATTTCTTGTCGGACTCGGGAACCTTGTCGGACTCGGGAACCTTCTTTTCGAACTCGGGAACTTTCTTGTCGTATTCGGGAGCCATCACGGAACTTTGAAAAGAAGGTTCCCGAGTCCTAGAAGCTTCCCGAGTCCGACAAGAAATACCTGAAGAAGGCCGGAGGGCATATTGGCCGAAACGTTGTACAAATAACAATGAAGATGAAGACAATAGTCCGAATAACGCAGATAATACTAATCTTCAAGCCTCATCTCAAACATTCAGAGAAATAATGA
>CM042172.1:71375380-71390380 GCA_023376005.1 Doryteuthis pealeii | reverse complement strand
TATATATATATATATATGTGTCTGTGTGTGTGTGTGTGTGTGTGTGTGCGTGTGCGTCTGTCTGTCTATCTGTCTGTGTCTGTGTATGTTTTTCTTTCAATGCAATTGGTGCTTCCAAGATTTGTTCAGACAGCGCACAAAAACTACACACACACACACACACACACACACACACACACACACACATACGCACACCCACACCCACACATACACACACATACACACACATATATATATTTATTATTATATTCTATACATTACTGGCGGATTCATTACCGTAGGTTTCAAAGCATCATGCACCTCTTCTCAGATAAATCATCTTGGAAGTGACCTATAACAAGATATCCGTTATAAACCGTGTTCTCGCTTTATTTCATCGCGCATATTTCTCGTGCGTTCGTGATATCAACATAATATTCGGAAATATATTTCTTTCAAGGTTGTTGAATATATATATATATATATATATATATTATATATATATATATATATATATATATATATATAATATACGAAAGTATGTCATATATACAAGCAAAAAAAAAGGCGCCTTGGAAGATGTAAAAATTAATTTTGCTATGCTTTTTCGTAAAAAAACATTGAATACAAATATTAAAAAGTTGGCCAGAAAACTTGAAAAAAATCACAAATAATATTGTTAAACAGGAGATGTGTCTTTTGTTTAATTCAACATATATAAATGAAAGAATGTTGCCAAAACACACACACACACACACACACACACACACACACACACTCAAATATATATATAACAAAAAGAATTAAAAAAAAATTTTCTGAGAACAAAATACATTTTGCGGACTTTCTTTTATTTTTTTTTATAAATATTGAATTTTCTCCCGTTGGAACCAGAACAACATTTTATATATATATATTATAATATATATATATATATATATATATATATATATTGTGTGTGTGTGTGTGTGTGTGTGTGTGTAGATATTATGAAGAGTAGTACATAGAGAGATTGAGTACATGATAGGTATGAATAAACAATTTGATAGACGTAGATAAACAAATGTAAATATCTACGTATATAAAGGTTGCCATCAATTGAACTTAGCTTAGTCTGGCCCAAGGCCAATGCACATATGAGTGCTGACTGCTTTTCCTAATAAGGGTCATTGGATTATTATCTGAAATCGTTAAACCTCAAACCAGTAAATCGTAAGCTGTTCAGTTGGAAAGCGTGTGACACCTATCGATCATTTCCCGCCTTTTGACACTCGGCCTCCCATCGCGAAGGTGTAGTCAGATAGAACCACTTTGTGATTAATAAAACTGATGACGCGTGTGTCTTTCCATTGATTAATCGTCAGTTGAGCATGGCTTAAGCAAGTTCATTAAATATAAAATACAAATATAGAAAATATAATAGAAATACAAATTTTCTGGTGTTGTCGTATGCATGGCTGGTAGCTACAAAGCTTTGTGTAATTACGATCATTTTGAAGCAAACCATGATTTTGAACATAAGATTGGTTTGGTTTGTTTTGCTTTATGGCATATCAACCTCAGTTGGTCATTTAATGCCGACAAAGTTTTGAAATGTATTCATTCTTAAATGAATACTCATTTTTTATGAACAACTTTGTCACTTCAAAATATAACACTATGGTTTATTTTCGGGGAAAGTTTTAAGCAAGTTCACTAAAAATAAAAAAATAAATATCAATGGTGTGTTTAGAGAAATACAAATTTTCTGGTGTGATTGTATTCATCGTTGGTAGCTACAAAGCTTTGTGTATTACGATCATTTTGAAGTAAACCATGATTTTGAAGATAAGATTGGTTTGGTTTGTTTTGCTTTACGGCATATCAACCTCAGTGGGTAATTTAATGCCGACAAAGTTTTGAAATGTATTCATTCTTAAATGGATACTCATTTTTTTATAAACAAACTTTCTATTTACCCCAGAGATAGGACCCTAACAGGTAATACCACTCCGTGTCAGTGTGGATCAAGGAGCAATTGTGATAAAGGGGTGCTCCACATTCCCCAAACCTCCAGAACTGGAACCTCACCATCAGATAGAGTTTAACGACATTCCCAGGACATGTAGAACCTCAGTCACCCATATGATAAAAAGGGTTGGGGTTTGCCATAAGGCCAATAGGGTCGGGGCAATCATATAAGGTGCTAGGGCTTGACATGACCAGCCGCTTGATAGAAGGGGGCCTATTCGACCGCCTGTCTAGCCTAATTAAGTGTCTAAGTGGAGTGTTGCATGTCATGGACTGCTCAGCCACCAGTGTACCACCCTTAAACATCGCGGTTTGAGCATAAGGCAGGGCTCATGTTAATTGTCACTTCAAAATATAACACTAAGTTTTATTTTCGGCGAATCTTTTAAGCAAGTTCACTAAAATAAAAAAATAAATATCAATGGTGTGTTTAGAGAAATACAAATTTTCTGGTGTGATTGTATTCATGGTTGGTAGTTACAGAGTTTTGTGTAATTACGATCATTTTGAAGGAAACAATGATAAAAGGTGTAAACGACTGTATTGGATCGAATAAGTTTTGTTGTTAATTCTAAAGTAATGTCGTGTTTCTCCGAAAATAAGATAAGGCTTATATAAGTGTCCCTATTAAATATAAACACTAGGGAGATGTCTTAAGCAAGTTCATTAACTATAAAAAACAAAGAAGTTCTAGTTTATATCAAGTGTCAACTAAAAATATAACACTAGGGCTTATTTTCGGGGAATGTCTTAAGCAAGTTCATTAACTATATAAAAAAGTTTTAATTTTATATATATATATATATATATATATATATATATATATATATATATGCTGATGAGGCATACTATGCCGAAATGTACATACAGAGATCGACTTTTTCTCGATTTGTTTACGCCTTTACATTTAAACAGATATGCTCGCCTAATTTATTAATTATCAACTAATAAATTCAATATGAAATAATATTTTAGACACTTTTAAAAATATTTATTTCACACATACATATATATATATATATATATATATATATATATATATATATATATATATATATCTGTAGCTGGTTTTCCAGGTAAGTTATAAGGATGATTTAAAGTTGGAACTTTCTTTAAACGGTGGAATGTTAGAGTTGTTCAATAGTATAATTTGCAAAGAAAAAGGCTTAAAAATCGGTCATTTTGCGGTTATTGATCTATTTCTACCTACAGGTATACACAGATATCTGTGGTTAGAAATAGATCTTTAATATTTTTCTGCCAGTTGGGGTCCCGTGCTGGACAGTGATATTTTTATAAGCGATCACTTTCGGACTAATACTCTTCGAAAAGGTAGGAACCCCTCCCCCATCCCACAACTACGGGTTAAATAAGTAAGTAAAAGTAAAGTCGACGGGGCGGCCTAAAGTCGGTATCAGCCAGCCAGCGAGGGAGTCTATCTCCTTTTCAATAGCGCTAGACCAAGGAGATTGTTTTAGCATCTGAGGTGGAGCGCCACACCTACCATCAGCTCCTTACTTTCCCGCACAGATCCCTGTGATACTCATACGCTGAGTTGGCGAGGACCGGTATCGAACTAGGAACCTTGTGGCTTCTAGCCGAACGCTCTACCGACTGAGCTAACCCGGCCCTTTAACGGGTTAAATAGTACCTCCGTTTTTTTTCTACAAGGATGGATTTGGTATTAAATAACCCACGAAGGTTGATATGCCATTAAACAAAGAAACCCAACCAAATCGTATTTTTACCGCACTCTGTATTAACAGCTCGCCATATCACTCAAGAAATTTAAATATCTTACTTGAATCCTCAACTTTATACCCCTCCCCCTTAAGAAGGGTTGGGTGCGTATGACAGGGGTTATCAGAGAATTATCGCTGTAAAATAGGCATCGACATCACTGTCGACCCTCCATTTAAGTTAACCCTTTCCCAGTAGCAAATGGAAATACTAATCTCAGCCGTAAGGCCTTATCCGTCAAAACTATCCGCCGTTAATAGGAATCTCCCTTACCGGAGCGGGCTGGCCATTACAACAAAGGACGTCAACCAACGATGGCACGTTGGATCAAGAAAATAAATACCGTATCTTTTTTTTTTTTTTTTGCCTCTGGACACCGACTCGAGAGTTGAGGTGTTCTCATGTCATCTTCAGTCACCCGATCTCGGATACGATAGACTCCCAACCCTGGAACCCTACACTCGGATACAAGAGTGACACGTACATTAAGAAGACTGAGGCTAAAGGAAATACTTTTATTCCGGGTTTTTTTTTTTTTTGCAAGATATTTTCGGGGATGATCAAAAATCTGTTTTCTTTTACAGCGCTACATTGACTTACGAGTTTAATTCGATTTCCTCGTGTATCAAATCAACTTTCCCAACTGAAATAAACTGAAATGCCATTAATCCGTTCCAGCCATCCCAAGTGATGTTGATAGCTTTTAGATTTAGTGCGTCATGGGACGCACATATTTACTTTGAATGAGTCCCCAGGAAAAGACTGTCACTCAGGGATAGGCATGCACAGCCACTTGCTCAGATGGAGATAATTTATTTATTTATTTATTTATTGGACACTACGCTATCGTCCTTAGTGGACGTAAATGCGCCAACCAACATCCAAAAATATGTGTGTGTCTATATGTGTGGGTGTGTGTGTCTATATATGTGCGTGTGTGTCTATTTGTGTATGTGTGTGCGAGTCTATATGTTTGTGTGTCTATTATCTATATATGTGCGTGTGTATGTCTATATGTGTGTGTGTGTCTATTTGTGTATGTGTGTGTGTGTTTATATAGTGTGTGAGTGTGTGTGTATGTGTGTCTATTTTGTGTGTGTATGTGTGTGTCTATATATGTGTGTGTGTGTCTATGTGTGTGTATCTATGTGTGTATGTCTATTTGTGTATGTGTGTGTGTCTATATATGTGTGTGTGAGTCTATTTATGTGCGTGTATATGTGTATGCGTGCGAGTGTGTCTATTTGTGTATGTGTGTGTATATATGTGTGCGTGTGTGTCTATTTGTGTATATATGTGTGTGTCTATATATGTGTGTGTGTGTGTCTATTTGTGTATGTGTGTGTGTGTCTATATATGTGTGTGTGTCTATATATGTGTGTGTGTGTGTCTATTTGTGTGTGTGTGTGTGTATATATGTGTGTGTGTGTGTCTATTTGTGTATTGTGTGTGTTATATATATGTGTGTGTGTGTCTATATATGTGTATGGGTGTGTGTCTATATGTGTGTGTGTGTGTGTGTGTGTGTGTGTGTGTGTGTGTGTGTGCAAGTTATTAATATTAAGTTTTCTTTCATATTTTAATATTAAGTTTTCAATGGTAGATCAACTTTTGCGAGTTATATAATGCCAAAGTCATCCTTGTAGAAGAACAGTAGTGTTATTATCTAACCCATTTCCAAAGTGTATTTAGTCCGAAAGCGAACGTAGGAGCACGACTGGGGTTCGAACTCTCTTAACGAAACCAAAACTAAACAGCCTAGCGGTTCTAACTAATGTAAAGTAAATGAAGGAGTCTATCCCCTTTTCGCTAGCGATGGACCAGTGAAATTGTTTTTTTCTCTTTTTTTTTCTGAGGTGTAGCACCACACCTACCGTCAGCTCCCCACTATACCGCACAGATCAGATTACACAATCTGCTGCTCATCCGTTGAGTTAGCAGGGGCCGGTATCGAACCAGGGACCTTACGATTCTTAGGCGGATACTCTACCGACAGAGAAGTGATAAATTCGTGCCTTTCCCAAGGGCATTAGTCCGAAGTGGGAAAGCAAACTGCCTCATCCAGGAATTGAACTCGGCTCGTCGAGCCGCTATCTTATTATAATGGAGATTGTGCGTTTTTCTGTCTGTAACCGAAACTATATCACCTCAAGTCACAATTCCCTGAGTTATTTACGTCTCATTCTCCATGATTTTATTCATATTTAAATCTCAATTATTAATAAAATTATTTTACATTATTAATACTGTTGACCATATCAACATACGAATAACATGCAATTGTATTTATTTATACAACAAAATAGCGGTTTACAGTGTGAATGGGAAGGCTAATTTGCATATTGATATTAAAGATTTGATTTTAATAAACATGTGCTTGATATTATTGATTTCTAATTGTTTTGTTTTATCTTAATGAATATGAGCAAAAATCTCGGGGATGAATCTTAAACGAAATCCATTAACAAAAAGAAATAATTGTAATTTTATCATTTACTTCCTATTTAACTAAATAGTTAAATGAGGAAAATTTAGCAATGAAAGACTGGAGTGATGGAAGAGTAAATTTCAGTTTTTAAATTGTTTGATTATGCCCCCGACTCTACTTCAAATCTTTTTATCTGCATTCTTATTAAGTTTCATTAGCCTTTCTAATTTAATATAATATTTCATTATATTAAAACTTAAATACTTGTCACCGGAGAGTGCATATATTTGCTAGTGCTCACACACACACACACACACACACACACACACACACACACACACATAAGGACCGGGTTAGCTCAGTCGGTAGATCGTTTTGGTAGAAACCACAAGGTTTCTAGTTCGATACCCACCCTCGCCAACTCAGCGTATGAGTAGCACAGGGATCTGTGCGGTAAACTAAGGAGCTGATGGTGGCGCTCCACCTCAGACGCTAAAATAATCTCCTTGGTCTAGCGCTATTGAAAAGGGGATAGACTCCCTCGCTGCATGGCTGATACCGACATTAGGCCGCCCCGACGACTTTACCTTACTTAATATATATATATATATATATATATATATATATATATATGTACCTAGTTTACCGCACATGTCAGATTACACAATGTTTGATACTCATTCGCTGAGTGGGCGGGGATCGGTATCGAACCAGGGACCTTGCGATTCTTAGGCGGGGACCCTACCGACAAAGAAGTAATGAATTAATGCCTTGCCCAAGGGCATTAGTCCGAAGTGAGAAAGCGGACTGCCTCTTCCACGATTTGAACCCGGCTCGTCGAGTCGATATACTTATAACGATAACCGTTATACCATGTACGTCGATGAACATTTATTTCAGAATTATGTTTCAACCTGAAAACTCACTGATCTGAATTCGTATGCGTTATTGTGTCATTATATTTTCTCGTCAGTGTCAGAAATAAAGTGGGATATGCGCATGCGTGCTCAGCATACCGCGCAAAATATAATTACACCATTTTGTTTTTTCAAAGATTTTTAAAAAGCCTGAATATTCAAAGACTTTATTAATGCATTTTTCGACCGTTTCTTTTATAATTAATCAAAATATCGCAGACCGGTTTCCAATCCATTACTTCAAAATGACTAGGGTGGGTTTTAAGAACCGAAAAAAAGAAAGAATGAAGGAATAAAAATAACAAGAAAAAAGATAATAGCAAATATGTCTCGGCTAAAAATGAACTCAGGATCTTGAGAGAAGAAAATGAAGAATTCGGAAGTTGAAAAACAACAACAACAAAAAAAAAAAAACAAAAGCAAAAAAAAAAAAAAACAAAAAAAAAAAAAAAAAAAACCACAAAAAAAAGACAAGATGAGAATCGAGAGACAAATGTTTAATAAAATAAAGTATGGAAGCATTTAATATGACATAAAAAGAAAAAAAATGCAGTAGCAAATATGGACGAATTATAAAACAAATATATGGAAATTAAAACGAACGAAACAAAGAATTTGACAAAAGATTAAAATAAATAGATAATAAAAAAAAAACAAGAAAAAACCAAACAAACAAACAATTAAACAAAAATTAAATTAAAAAAATAAAAATAGAAGGAAAATAATTTTCTGCTACGAATACGTTCGTATTGATGAACCAAAAGTACGAGTAGCGTAAAGGTTTCCAAGTTCAAAATTTGACTGTGGCTATTTAACTTAAATAACTGTCGGTGAGGCATAGAATGCACTGACCTCTTCACCTTCGCACGACTAAGGCCCCCTCCCGTTAAAAAGTCCTGGTTCTGCTACGATGATGTTCGTATTGATGAACCGAAAGTACGAGTAGCGTAAAGGTTTCAATGTTCAAAATTTGGCTGTTGCTATTTAACTAAAACAACTGTCGGTGAGGCATAGAATACACCGATCTCATCACCTGCGCAATACTAAGGCTCCCTCCCCTAAAATGTCCTGGTTCTGCTCCGAATACGTTCGTATTGATCAACCAAAAGTGCGAGTAGCGTAGAGGTTTCCAAGTTCAAAATTTGACTGGGCTATTTAACTAAAACAATTGTCGGTGAGGCATAGAATGCACTGATCCCATCACCTTCGCACGACTAAGGCCCCCTCCCTTAAAAAGTCCTGGTTCTACTACGAATACGTTCGTATTGATGAACCGAAAGTCCGAGTAGCCTAAAGATTTCAAAGTTCAAAATTTGGCTGTGGATATTTGACTGAAACAACTGTCGGTGAGGCATAGAATATACTGACCCCATCACCTTCGCACGACTAAGGCCCCCTCCCTTAAAAAGTCCTGGTTCTACTACGAATACGTTCGTATTGATCAACCGAAAGTACGAGTAACGTAAAGATTTCAAAGTTCAAAATTTGGCTGTGGCTATTTAATTTAAACAAGTGTCGGTGAGGTATAGAATACACTCACCCCATCTCTTGCGCAGGGGTAAGACCCACTCCCCTAAAAAGTCCTAGTTTTGCTACAAATACGTTCGTATTGATGAACCAAAAGTTCAAGTAGCGTAAAGATTTCAGAGTTCAAAATTTAACTGTGGCTATTTAATTTAAACAAGTGTCGGTGAGGCAAATATCGATTGGACATTATTTGTACCAAAAATATAGTTTGGTTTTTGCTCAGAATCGAAAATTGAAGGTAGTGAGCGACGATTTTACTTTTTCCCGGATGATTTAACATGGAATTGCCCAACTCTTTTTTCAATAAATCAAATTTCGGCATTAAATAATCCAAAAGGGTTTGATATGCCGTTAAAATGATAAACAAAACCAAATCTAATGGCTGAACAGGTCTGTAGTTGCTTAACTTTGGTGATCTAGCGGGTTTTCAGCATAACCCAACGTAAGGTTCGTTTATATATATATATATATATATATATATATATATATATATATAATAGTTGGATGCATAGTTTTCCCAAGAGTATTAGCGCTATGTGAAATGCAAACAGCTGAATCCAAGATTTGAACTCGATTCACCATGACCATTTCGTAACATTTTTGACGTAACATTTTTGCGAGTTGATCATTTTCTGTACTAATTACAGTATAAATAAATCAAATTTCGGCATTAAATAATCCAAAAGGGTTTGATATGCCGTTAAAAAGATAAACAAAACAAAATCTAATGGCTGAACATGTCTGTAGTTGCTTAACTCTGTTGATCTAGCGGGAACCGGTGTTTTCAGCATAACCCAACGTTAGGTTCGTTTATATATATATATATATATATATATATATATAATATATATATTAATAGTTGGATGCATACTTTTCCCAAGAGTATTAGCGCTATGTGAAATGCAAACAGCTGAATCCAAGATTTGAACTCGATTCACCATGTCCATTTCGTATGTTGATAACCATTACACCATAGACACCTTCATTAACAGATGAAACAAATAGGGTAGACAAAATGTTACAGTTTTTGTATACTATCAAAACACATTTGAGATTATTTATACTAGGGGGGCCCAAAATTGACAGAAAATGCTTTTTTGACAAAATGAATTTAGCCCCCACCCCCTACAGAAAATAATTTATCAAAAATCAGGGAATTATCGGATTTTAATGAAATTTTTAGTGTTTATTTATCAATGAACGATCTTTTTAATGCATTATTTATTTTATTTCAAAACTTTCTCATTTTTTTCAGGTCACTTAAGTTTGACCCCCCTCTTTATGTTGGGGGCGTAACATTTTTGCGAGTTGATCATTTTCTGTACTAATCACAGTATAAATAATGAGATAAAAGACCGAAGTTATGAATAGAAACAAAAAAAATTTACGGTGGATTTTCTATGAGAAAATAAGTATCGAAAATCGAAAAATAAAATGTAAAAAGTAATAAATGATTAATTTTTTGGAGATTTATTTTTGACCCATTTCGATAATTATTTAATTGGCTATTATCTTATAAAAGAAAAAATATACATCGATATTTTTTCTGCTTAAAAAGGTGGGGGTACATTTTCAATAGAGTTTTTTCAAAACTTATTACTTTTTACACCTAAAATAAGGTTTGCATTAAATAGATATTTATTTCTAGAATTTAAAAATATAACATTTTAAACTTAACATCAGGCTTTTCATATTTTAAATGAATTTTATATATTAATTTTTCATAGCAAAAATACTAAATTAAAGTTTTGAAATAAAATAACTAATGCATTATAAAATTCATTAATTGATAAATCAATACTGAAAATTTCATTAAAATCGGATAATTACCTGATTTTTGGTAATTTTTTTGCAAACGCGAATCTTACATTAAAATTGTAAACAAGCGCCTTAAAACCATTGAAAAAGAGACAGAATGGCGGATCGCGTCGAAATTGACCAAAACAAATCCTTTTAAATGTATTAAAAATAAACTGCATATGTAATGATATTTTTCTTTTTTTAATGATGGTCATTATGTTACTACTTATCATTTTAGACAAAAGTTTGACCTTAAATAATAGATTTAATTAATTTTAATTCGCTTTTTAAAAACGTAGCAAACGATGTTTTGGGCCACCCTAACTTATACAAACTTAAAATAAACCCAATAGACAGAAAGAAATTGTAATATATATATATATATATATATAATATATATATATATATATATATATAAATGTTATATATATGTATATATATATGTATATATATGTATATATTATATGTATATATACATACACACACACACACACACACACACACACACACACACATATATATATATATATATATATATATATATATATATATATGCAGAGATGCTAATAGATATATTTCCTCCGTCCCTTACACCAAAAATCTAAAAGCACACAGTAAAATCATATTCATGTGTCCCAATGTTTTTCTTTTTTCTTCCCTCACCATTTCAAGCTAACTGTATATACATTTGAATAGTTTAGAAAGGAATTTCACAAAATAGGCTACAAAAATAAGTAGCGTATACGAGTGTGTATCGTAGAATCAAAGAAATAGCTAAACAAGTTAAGTGAGGGGGGGGGCTGATTTTAATGGATAATTGAAGAGAAAGAAAGAAAGAAGAATTATTAATGGGGGTGAAAGGGTCAGTGTTTACTATGTAATAAACATAAATAATTAAAGAGATGGCTTGCTAGATACGAACAACAGTAAACTGACAAATAAATAAATGAACATACATACATACATACATGCATACATATATATATATATGTAGATAAAAAGACACACACCACACACACACACACACACACAAACACACATAGATACATACATACGCATGCACACACACAAACATACACACACACATTTTCAGTATGACCCAACGTAAGGTTACGTTTTCATAGGCCATTCTTTAGGCTTCAAGCAAGAGCACTTGTCATGTGCTTGGTAAAGAATCCTTTGGTTGTTCCTTGGTGCTCCTTAGTATTGCAAGTCCTTCGTCAATGATTGCAAATGGACTACTTAATCAGTGTTTAAGTAGTCAACCAGCCACGCATTATGGCTTTTGATTGGCTGAGGTTTAATCCACGTGACCTCACCGAGTCTATAAATTTAAGTGGTGTATTGTAGCACACCTTATATATATCAAAATATTCCAACAATATCAACCTCGGTGGGTCATTTGATGTCGAGAAAGTTTTAAAATAATTCATTCTTAATGGATACTCATTTTACAATTTAATTCATAGATGGTAAGTATTATTTGGATTATTCGGACTATTGTCCTCATCTCTATTGTTATCTGTACAACATTTTGACCGATGTGCCCTTCGGGGTACTTCGGGTATTTCTTTTCGGGCTCAGGAACCTTCTCGAATTTGAAAACCTTACTTTCGAACTCGAGAACTTCTTGTCGCAATCGGGAACCTTCTTGTCGTAATCGGGAGCCAACACAGAACTTCGAACCCAACCCTTTATTCAGTCCACGGGGGTATCCTGCTCTCATTCCGCTAACCGTAGCTGGGGTACTGGTGTTAAGCTGTGTTAATTATTATTCTATGTTACTGCTGCCCCTGAATAATCCAAATAATACTAATCATCAAGCCTCATCTCTGAAATTCAGAGAAATGGAAAAAAAAATAGTTTAGATTATGTTTTAATACCCAACAAGAATGAATAAAACAAAAGTAAGTAAAGTCGTCGGGGCGGCCTAATGTTGTTATCAACCTATCAGCGAGGGAGTCTATCCCCTTTTCACTAGCGCTAGAATAAGGAGATTGTTTTTGCGTCTGAGGTGGAGCGCCACACCTACCATTAACTCCTTACTTTACCGCACAAATCCATGTGCTACTAATACGCTGAGTTGGCGAGGGCCGGTATCGAACTAGGAACCTTGCGGTTTCCAGCCGCATTCGACATAAATTAACCCAAATGTTAACATAACGTAAGATACAACGCAAGAAATACCATAGATGAGGACCATATTACATTTAGGCACCCCTTTTGCACAAGAAATACACACACACAAATGTGTGTTAACAAACACATTATATGTATACACACATAAAACAACAAAAAGTACACATTACAAAAATATCTTGCTACACATTCATGCATACTACATAAATATGTGCACACACATACAGAAACGCACGCACGCACACACACACACACACGCATATATATATATATATATATATATATATATATATATATATATATATTACTAACAGTGCGCTACCCGTTTAGAAATTTGGGACCATATGACCTTAAGGCACCTCTTTTGCGATCTCGATTCGTGGGGACATTTTTTCCATTTACACCGTCAAAATCCGGTTGATTGTTAACAGACGATTTTTAGAGTTTTTAAAAAAAAGCTTTTTAGAGTTTTTTTTTAAATTATAAAACTAACCCAATTGGTTTATTTAACCCTAACCCCTAACCCTAACCCCTAACAAACAACCGTATTTTGACGGTATAAATGAGAAAAGTGTCCACACGAATCGAGATCGCAAAAGTGGTGCCTAAAGGTCATATGGTCCTAGACGGTACTTTAACAGGTACTACCATTCCTCCAACGTAAGGCTAATATCAACTAGTTTGTTGTTGGAGAGAAATGGTTATGGCTGCATCTGAATAATCCAAATAATACTAATCATCAAGCCTCATCTCAGAAATCCAGAGAAATACCATAGACCAATGGTTCTCAACTTTTTTTACCTATTGACCCCAGTTTAATCCTATTTTACTCTGGTGACCACCTCATAACCATTCGTTATTTAAAAATTCCATTGTATTTTTATAGTTAAATACATTTTAATTGCCTGTGTCTCAAAAAATGTTATAAGGTCCCCGATGGTCCATATGGATCCCGGTTGAGAACCACTGTTCTAAATCGTTGCATTGTTAGCTGCTACATTCACCATGTTCAAGTTGCTAACCATCACTAGGAAAGCACTCCCCCATGTCACGACCAGTTTACCAATATTCTCCAGTAGCAGCAGCAGCAGCAGCAGCAGCAGCAATAGTGATGCGTACATGTATCCATCTTTGATACCAGAATTACATCATACTCTTTGACAGAATGATGTCAATATTTCTAGCTTAATTGAGGTATATCTCAACTTCAAACTCCGCAATAAAGACTGGGTCTATATATCAAGGGTTCTCAACCCTTTTTTAACCTATTGAACCCCTTTTAATCCTATTTTACTCTGGTGGGGCCCCCATAGCTATTTGCCGTTTAAAAATCCCATTGTATTTTATAGTTAAATACATTTTACTTGCCTGGGTCGCAAATATGTTATATGGTTCCCGGGGGTCCATAAGAACCCTGATTGAGAACCACTGTTCTAGACGGTACTCTAACAGGTACTACCATTCCTCCAACGTAAGGCTAATATCAACTAGTTTGTTGTTGGAGAGAAATGGTTACGGCTGCCCCTGAATAATCCAAATAATGCTAATCATCAAGCCTCATCTCAGAAATCCAGAGAAATGCCATTGGTTCTCAACCTTTTTTTACCAATGGACCCCTTTTTATTCCTATTTTACTCTGATGCTCCCCTAGCCATTCGTTGTTTAAAAATCCCATTGTATTCTTATAGTTAAATACATTTTACTTGCATGGGTCTCAAAAAATATTATAAGATCACCGGGGGTCCATATGGACCCCGGTTGAGAACCACTGTTCTACGGTACTCTTACAGGTACTACCATTCCTCCAACGTAAGGCTAATATCAACTAGTTTGTTATTGGAGAGAAATGGTTATGCTAATGATGGGAGTAATGTTGAAGATAGTAAAAGAGAAACGATTGGAAGAAAGAAAAAGAAAGAACGAACGAAAGAAAGAAAGAAAGAAAGAAAGAAAGAAACAAACAAACAAACAAATAAACAACAAACACCCGAAAACAAAACAAAAAAACAAAAAAGAAAAGTAGAATGAACAAATTGAAAATCATAAGTGGAATAAATTGGAAAATATTTGAGTATCAGGGGAGAAAAAAATCTGGTTTTAAAGTAAAGAGTGAAATAAAAAGAGACAACATTATGGTTTCGTTAATGCATGTTGTTAAGTGATGCGTTCAAGGAGAAATCGATGCCGTATCGAAGATGGATGCACGCGTATTAATCTAATATAACAGGAATATATCAAATAAATGGATACATATATATATAATATAGACATACGCATATACTATGTATGATAGGATATAATATATATATACATATAAGTCGACGGGGCGGCCTAAAGTCGGTATCAGCCAGTCAGCGAGGGATTCTATCCCCTTTTCAATAGCGCTTAGACAGAGAGATTTTTTTAGCATCTGGTGAAAGCGCCAACATCTACCAAACAAGCCCTTAGCTTTACCGCAAC
>CM042172.1:71368356-71373356 GCA_023376005.1 Doryteuthis pealeii | reverse complement strand
AAACATTTAAAACACCGCCCCTTAAAACCGCAGCTGGCAATAGCCAAGAGGTTAATGGATCGGACAGAGGTAAAGTCAGTCGGAGTTCACTTCTGGTCTGAGTAATTAGCAACATTGAAAAGGCGTGAAGCGCCGAAACACGTGTATGTGGATGACTTATTATATATATATAATATATATATATATATATATATATATATATATATATATATATTGACCGTTTTAACTTCAAATATTTTACTCTGATGAAGGCCGTTATTCTTTGCATGCTGAAAGATTTCATAATATTCTATTATTATTATTTTATTTTATACTTAGAATAATAATAAATAGAATGCATGAACAAACTCCTGGCCGAAACACGTGTTAGTAAATCTATTTTATCCATTGAAAATTGTCTTTCCTTTATTTATTTTTCCTTTCGACATATCGTCGGATTTAATTCCATTTTCAACTTAATATATATATATATATATATATATATATAGATAATATATATATGATGGACTCTCCCGTCGATCGATGTATGAGTGTTCATACAATGAACATCCGCACAGTGATTTGTTTATAGTGGTGAAGGCTTGTGTTGGACCATCCACACTTTTTGGTACAGTCGATAGGAAAGAATTGGTGCATCAAGGATTGCCCACAAACCCAATCAACGACCGACCTCAGGAATTTGAATTCATTATCCCTCTCCTAGACTGGTTACCTACCCCAAGCTGAAGAGCTCAGTCTGCCCTACTAATTAGCCGAAGCTGGAGGGAGAATATATTTGAATTCATATCTTTCCCAAGGGTATGTGAAATATATATATATATTATAATATATATATATATATATTATATATATAAAGAGAGAGAGAGAGAGAGAGAAGGAGATAGAGCAGAGAGAAGAGAGAGAGAGAGAGAGAGAGAGAGAGATATAATATATGTTGATTAAAAAAGGAAAAACGGATAAAGCACAAAACCACTACATTCAATTTTGATATTCGCCTCGGTGTGTACACGAAGCTTCGTCAGAGAATCATTTTGTCGGATAACCCAATCTTTTATAACTCAAATAATATATATAGTAGATTATATAGTGGCTATAAATATATATAAGTGGCTTATATAGTGGCATTAATATAATATAGTAGCTTTACAGTGGCTATAATATATATATATATAGTGGCTATAACAAATAGGCTATATAGTGGCATAATTTAGATATAGTGGCTATAATATATATAGTATCTATATATAGTGGCTAATAATATATATAGTGGCTTATATAGTACCTTCGGCATTGCGACTGGTAAGATATTAAAATCAGCGTGATCATATGGGGTCATCCCCCAACCAACACCCGCACCCTTGATTTAAAAGTACAGAGCTAGGTTTGTTGCCCAGTGCCTTGGGCGCCACAAAGGGGGAACGTCAAAGGGACCCATGTAATTTTTCACTGCCCACACATGAGCTTCGGTTTGTGCGTGGTACCCGACGTTAATGATCTTTGTGTCCAAGTGGTATTGTGAGATAGCAGTAAATACATTATAACATCGTAAGTTCGCAAGGTCGTAAGTTGGACTGTTGTAAAGCGAGGGGGACCAGTGCGCAACTTTTTGTATGTGCCCTTTTGCGTAGATGTCGACCATTCACTTCACTTATATATATTTGGTTTGTTTTACGGCATATCAACCTCAGTGGGTCATTTAATGCCGACAGAGTATTGAAATAAATTCATTCTTAATGGATACTCATTTTTTTATAAACATTATCTTTTCCAATTAACCCTAAATGGAACCCTAAAAGGTACTACCACCCCGATTCAGAGTAGACCTGGGAGCAATGGTGATGAAGGGGTGCTCCATATTCCCTAAAACCTTCAGCAGTGGAACCTCACCATCAGAAAGAGTTTAACATCAACCCGGACATGAAGACCCTCAGTCATCGTCTTCTAGCACACACACCACACACACACGCACGCACGCACATAGAGAGAGAGAGAGAGAGAGAGAGAGAGACGAGAGAGATAGAGAGAGAGAGAGAGAGAGACCCCATATATATATTTACTAATCGTTCCGCACGAGCAGGATGCTACACAAGGTCAATTTATTAAGCGGAGTTTAACAAGTTTGAATTCAGAATTTTCCTTCTCCTAGACTGGTTGCCTAGTCAAGGTTAAAGAGCCCAGTTAGGTCCTGCTATTTACCCATATAGCTGGAGGGAGAATTGGATTCATACCTTTCCCAAGGTTATTAGCGCTACGTGAAATGCAAACAGACTCGTCCAGGATTTGAATTCGGGTCGACGATTCTATTTCCTACGATTCTAACCATTAGACCACTCACCTCCTTCTAATACCATATGATAGAAAGTGTTGGGGCTTGCCATAAGAGCAATAGTGTTGGGGCAATCATATAGGAGATAAGGCTTTGTTGTTGTTGTAGTAGTAGTAGTAGTAGTAGTATCCCGTCGTTGGATAATGGTTAGCAAGCTAGTCTAAATAATGAACAATTTCGTTTTTATTATAAAGAAAAAAAAGAAGAGAAAAAAGAGAAAAGTGTTAGGGCTTGCCATAAGAGCAATAAGTTGGGGGCAATCATATAGGAGATAAGGCTTTGTTGTTGTTGTTGTTGTTATTGTTGTGTAGTGGTAGTAGTATCTCGTCGTTGGATAATGGTTAGCAAGCGAGTCTAAATAATGAACAATTTCGTTTTTATTATAAAGAAAAAAAAGAAGAGAAAAAAAGAGAAAAGTGTTAAGGCTTGCCATAAGGGCAATAGAGTGGGACAATCATATAGGAGATAAGGCTTTGTTGTGTAGTGTAGTAGTAGTGATAGTAGAGTAGTAGTATCCCGTCGTTGGATAATGGTTAGCAAGCTAGTCTAAATAATGGACAATTTCGTTTTTATTATAAAGAAATAAAGAAAGTGCTTAGTGGTACCATAGAGCAATAAGGTTGGGACAATCATATAGGAGATAAGGCTTTGTTGTTGTGTTGTTAGTAGTAGTATCCCGTCGTGGATAATGGTTAGCAAGCTAGTCTAAATAATGAACAATTTCGTTTTATTATAACGAAAAAAAAGAAGAGAAAAAGAGAAAAAGTTTTAAGGCTTGCCATAAGGGCAATAAGTTGGGACAATCATATAGGAGATAAGGCTTTGTTGTTGTTGTTGTTGTGTTGTTGTAAGTTGCTGTATTAGTAGTGGTAGTAGTATCCCGTCGTTGGATAATGGTTAGCAAGCTATTTCTAAATAATGAAAAAGAGAAAAGTGTTGGGGCTTGCCATAAGAGCAATAAGTTTGGGACAATCATATAGGAGATAAGGCTTTGTTGTTGTGTTGTTGTTGTTGTTGTTGTAGTGCTGTATTAGTAGTGGGTAGGTAGTCCGTGCGTTGGATAATGGTTAGCAAGCTATTCTAAATAATGAAAAAGAGAAAAGTGTTGGGCTTGCCATAAGAGCAATAAGTTTGGGACAATCATATAGGAGATAAGGCTTTGTTGTTGTTGTTGTAGTAGTAGTAATAATAATAATAATAATAAATAATAATAAATAATAATAATAATAAAGCCTTGTCGATGTAAAGTTGGAATAGTAGGTTTTAGTTTGTATTGTGATGTGATGATGTATTTAGACCTGGGAAATATTAATCATCACTATCATCATAAGTTTTGTAATTTATTTTATTGTTTCAAATCTGTAATTTCTGTTTTGTTTATTTTAAAAAAAATATCTTTATCTTTCTTTTTTTTAAATGTTTCGATTCTTCAACGGCCGGAAGGCCTAATTATACTTTCATTTCCAAATAATTAAAACATTCTTTTAAGGATTTTTTTTTTTTAGAATTTAGATGAATTAAAATTTTAAGACAATCAATAATAAAAATAAAAAAATAAAAATAAAGTAAACAGAGAGAGCATGTTAATTTTCACAGGTTTACTATGATGGTAAACCATCAACACTCGATGCCAGAGAATAATTTTAATAATAATACTGTTTTAACTCGCCGTAAAAAATAATGCAATAGATAAAAACACATAAAAAATACATATTTAGAAAGATTATTTTCTTTTCTTTCCAACCATATAAATATTTTCAAGTTTGGACAAGTAATACGTGGGAAATTGTGATACTTTTCAAAAATAGTGTAGCGAGAGGAGAAACTTGCCTCGTGGAGCAAAGTGGGTCCGAACCTGTTTGGCTTACAGGACGAGTGGAAACATATGGCTGCCTTGGCACTAAAATTTAAAATACGCGCGGATCTTTGAAGCAAGAGACATGGCGAGAGTAAAATCTGCACATATGCAAACATTCTCAGATCCCTGTACATTAAGGATTTATTTTTAGAATTTAAAAGAATTAAAATTTTAAGACAATCAATAAATAAAAATAAAAATAAAGTAAACACACAAAATAATAAAACCCATAGAGAGAGCATTTAATTTAACACAGGTTTACTATTATGGTAAACCATCGACACTCGATGCTAGAGAATAATTTTCAAAAATAGTGTAGCGAGAGGAGAAACTTGCCTCGTGGAGCAAAGTCGGTGCGAACCTGTTTGGCTTTGCAGGAATGAGTAGAAACGGAAAATATGGCTGCCTTAGCACTAAAATTTAAATACGCGCGATCTTGAAGCCAAGATGCATGGCGAGAGTAAAATTTGCACGTATGCAAACATTTATCAGATCCCTGTACATAAAACCAAGTACATCCGAAAAGGGATCAAAATGCTTCAAAGCGGTGGATGAGTTATATGCGGAGAACTACTCGAAGATTGTTGCGGATCGAAAAAAAGTTTGTTATCAGGCCTTACAGTTAAAGAGAGAGATTAGCCTGATTAATTACACAACCTATACATTTATATCAACTGGATCTTAGCCAGTTTAAAAAATGTCTCTGGACCCAAATTTAGGGGTGACAGGTGAGAGTGTGGAGAGAGTTTAGAACGATGCGTTGACAGAATAAGACGTGGTCTTTTACTCTGTGAAGTTTTACTCTGGCTCTTGGAT
>CM042172.1:71363356-71365856 GCA_023376005.1 Doryteuthis pealeii | reverse complement strand
ATTACTAGGGATCTACTCAAAGTATTTAAAAAAAGATTTTACACCAACCCCCCCCTCCAAAAAAAAAACCCCAAAAAACAAAAAAACAAAAACAACAAAAACAACAAAAAAACGAAAAATAAAAAGATTAAGAAATTAAAAGAAAAAAACCCGAGAAGAAATCAAATAAAATCCCTTGTGATGTGAAAAAATAAAACTCCTAATTTATTTGAAATTCGTAAAAGACGTGAAACAGATTGGTATATTATGTCCTTTTGAGGCGCATTGTGTAATGGTTACCCTCGAAGAAAATAACATGGCAAGACGAGTTCAAATCCTGAACAAGACTGTTTGCATTTCGCATAGCGCTAATACCATTGGGAAATGTATGGATCCAACTTTTCTCTCTTTAGCTATGGGTAAATAATGAGGCAAGACTGACATTTTTAACTCTTTTACTACCAAATTTCCCTCTCGGCTGTTCCAAATTTTCAAAGTATTTTTACCTGTAAATGGAATATTTGAAAATTCACTCAGAACTCATTCTATTCAAATAAAATCCTATTAGTATTGTAATATGAGTCCTTCAGCTCAATTTTAATTACCGTATTTGACGGCATATAAGACACACGGGCATATAAGACAGCTGGTCAAATTCAGGAAAAAATATTTTAGTGTATTTAAGCATATATTGTTGAAAAAAATCTAGCTGTGCTTTGCACAAGCAGAAACATAGCTGTATAAAAGCAATTTGGCAGTACACGCAAACAATAAGCATACGCAAGATATCTCAATAGCAGGAAAGAATAATAATAATAATAATAATATAAAGTCGACGGGGCGGCCTAAAGTCGGTATCAACCAGGGAGTCTATCCCATTTTCAATAGCGCTAAACCAAGGAGATTGCTTTTTAGCATCTGAGGTGGAGCGCCACACCTACCATCAGTTCTTACTTTACCGCACAGATCCCTGTGCTATTCATACGCTGAGTTGGCGGGGACCGGTATCGAACTAGGAACCTTGTGGTTTCTAGCCGAACGCTCTACCGACTGAGTAACCCGGCCCATATTATAATTATAATAATTAATAATAATAATAATAATAAAATTACCCTAGCCTAGGCCTACGGGAGGTCTCAAACTTCACCTACAATGTATAAGATGCAGGGCAATTTTTTTTTTTGAGCCAAGATTTTGGAAATAAAAGTTCGTCCTATATGCCGTCTAATACGGTAACTAACCATCAGTTTTTATACTTTGCTTGGGTGTTCTCGGAGAGCCGCTTTGAGCGGTTTAAAGTAGGCAAATAGTTAACTTTGTTTAGGCAACCAGTGTAGCAAAAAGAAAACTCTGAATTCAAAGCATTTAAACTCTGCTTAAGAGATTGACCTTGTGTCACATCCTGCTCGTTCAGGGAGGGGGGAATATGTATATCGTATCATATTGTATTATAAACATTATTATGTCTACTAGCAAAATAAAAAAACACCCTCCGGGTGATGTAAAATAGATTTTTGAAATATATTGCCTGAGGGGCGGGAGTTAAAAATTCAATGTCAGCGAGTTTGTACCCTAAGTAGTAAAATCATCAAATTTATTAAAGGATTAAAAAAATAAAACAATTTGCAATGTAAACTTTAAATATGTATTAAAATAAAACAAACTATATATAGATATATAATACCAGTGATGTATTTATTAAAACTTGTTTTAAAAAACAATGAGGACTGTTTAATGTTGCATTTCAAATTTTGAGTGTTTTTATTCTATGTTCTGACGATTTTGGGTAATGTGACGTATGAAGTGACGTAATTTTTATTACAGACAAAAACTGGAAGCGAATCCCCATTATCAATAGATATTATTATATATTAAGTATTACAAAATGATATATTGTACGTTCTATTTTATGAAAATACGTATCAATATTACTAAATGAAATCTAGATAAAATTATTTACCAAAAAAAAACTGTTTTTGCCATGGGTACGGAGCATCCAGTGAGGATCGAACTCGACATTCAGTAGTAATGGATCTGCGAGACTAGCTTGTTAACCATTGCACCACGAAGCGACGCCTTTAAAAGTAACTATAATAGATATGTATGTGGTCTAATGGTTAGAGTCATAGGAAATGGACTCGTTGACCCGAGTTCAATTCCTGGACGAAGCTGTTTGCATTTCACATAGCGCTAGAACCTTGGGAAAGGTATGAATCCAATTTTCCCCTCCAGCTATGGGTAAAAGCAGGACAGATTGGCTTTTTAACCATGGCTAGGTAACCAGGCTAGGAGAATGAAAATTCTGAATTAAAACTTGTTAACCTCCGCTTAAGAAATTGACCTTGTGTCACATCCTGCTCGTGCGGAGGGGTTGGTAAATATACATAATAGGTATACGTTCGTGTGCGCGCGCGCGTGTATTGGTGGGGTGGGGTGGGAAATAAATCAGTATATGTCATTTCTGCATATGATTTTACACTCAGACGTAGAAGCATGCTTGCACACACACATGCATGTACAC
>CM042172.1:71358356-71360856 GCA_023376005.1 Doryteuthis pealeii | reverse complement strand
GCATTAGGTATGAAATATAAGAAACTCGGTTTTTGAATATTAAGTTTCATTATATTTAATCTAATTTTCGGGGCCGTTAGTGTCTCTTCTTCAGAACTGCTAGACTGGCTGGTTTGGATTTCATGTTTATAACATAAAATTCCATTTCTAAAAAAGTGGGTGTGTAGATCGCGCGGTGGTAAGATGTCAGACTGGTGACAATTCGGTCGGGTTTCGAACTCAGCAGCGTAACTTGTCTACCCACACTAATGAGCCGTGAATATCAATGTATAAATATAGATAGATTAATAGAGAGATAGGGATATATATATATATATATATATATATATATATAGAGAGAGAGAGAGAGAGAGAGAGAGATAGATAGATATATAGATTGATAGAAGAGAACAAACTGAAACAGATCGATGTATAGATAGTTAATATATATATATATATATATATATATATATATATATATATATATATATATATATATCGTAACTCCAATCCAATCAAAACTCCTCGTGGATTTGAGAACTGTCTGCGCTCCAAATCAGCCCACAAATTTCTACCTTTCTTTTGGACTCCGAAAGTAGCTCGTTGACTCACGCGGCTTCCACCCGTGCCCACTCGAACACAATCCCCCCAGGTAGGTAAGCACATAAGATATATATTTCGAGACATCGCAGCAGAAAGGTAAGCACATAAGATATATATTTCTAGACCTCGCGAGCAGAAAGGTAAGCACATAAGATATATATTTCTAGACCTCGCGAGCAGAAAGGTAAGCACATAAGATATATATTTCTAGACCTCGCGAGCAGAAAGGTAAGCACATAAGATATATATTTCTAGACCTCGTGAGCATATATAGACAGGCAAGCCAGACGAGAGAATGCTAATAGATGCGAAGGCAGTTGGACAATACCTTCAAACTCTCGTTCAATTCACCGCGAGGCCGGCATCCATTATACGGACTTAGTTTTAAATAGCTGTCCTCAAAAATACATTCGCCAGTTTTGGCAAGGGTTTGGCCTGGATGTTCGCAGAAGTTTTGTTGCCATCTAATGCGAAGAAATCCTGGTTTTCGAAAAGGCGAGGTTTGCATTCTTCGTGGCTTTTCCTTCTTTTGAAATTCTGCCCGACCCGAGCACCATGAGCACTCGACACCTTCTCGATCTATCCGGATCAATTTGCCGGACGTAATCCCCGTGACATGCGGATGGATTTAGCAAGAGCCTTCCGAATATAACTGGGAGTTGAAAATTGAGTTGCCTCGCGGTTAGCCGTTTGCGAAAGCTTTTACGATTTGTCTGTCTGTCTGTCTGTACATAGGCATGTATGCATGTGTCTGTATATTGTAAGCTTGGTTCGCTGTATATCTATCTATACATATATATAAAGGGCAGTTGTGTATATGTGTATGTCCGGAGGAAACTTCGAAAATAAAACAATTAACGGAAATGTAAATATATATATATATATATATATATACATTCACTATCACCAGGGCTTGGGTTTTGAGCAAAAATAATAGAGATTTGATTTATATTCGTGAAGATAATTTAAACAAAATTTAAATGATAACAGTATGGATTTTTTTTTCATATAATATTTTAGATAGTAGACATTAACATTTAACGGCAAAGTAAATATATATATATATAATATAATATATATATATATATATATATATATATATATATGGAAAAATGGAAAAGGAATTGAATCCGACAATTCAAAACAAATGTTCCTCTGATGAAGGTCGATTCTTCTATGCGTGCGAAATATTGTCACACACATAAACTGACCGAAACACATGTGTAAGTGATATCGATTAATGTGATATCGATTAAATTCATTTTATCCATTTACATTTCTTTTCTTTACTCATTTTTCCTCATATATATATATATATAATATATACATACATTCACTATCACCAGGGCTTGGTTTTTGAGCAAACATAATAGAGATCGATTTATATTTAAATGATAACAGTATGGATTTTTTTTCATTTAATATTTTAGATAGTAGACATTAACATTTCTTTTCAGAGTAGCTGGAACAATGCATGGTCTATTTTTTTACATAGGGATTTAAATGGGGAATCCTACGAGAATTCAACTCACGATTCAGTAATAATGGATCTGCGGGACTAACTTTAAAAAAACCCTGTACCTAGGCGACACCGGGTAGCCACTACTCGTATATATATATATATATATATAATATATATATATATATGTGTGTGTGTGTGTGTGTGTGTGTGTGCCTGTGTATATATAGGGTGGTCCGAAAGTCTTGTCACAAGTAGATACTGTTACGATTCATTACTTTTGTTTTAATTAAGTTATATAATAATAATAATAATAATAATAATAATAATAATAATGATATTAGTAGTAATAATAATAATAATAATAATAATACACTTCAAACGACAAATCGAAGAGGTTGCACATGGAAAGACTTGGACATGGTTAAGAAAAGGAAACCTCAAAAGAGAAACAGAATC
>CM042172.1:71345856-71350856 GCA_023376005.1 Doryteuthis pealeii | reverse complement strand
GACTGACAATTTACGAAGCAATATCTCGTTATCTAAGATCGTCAAATTAGTGACTCGCTCGGAGTAGGATTGTTGGACGTTTTCTGTCGGGCTGTTGGGCGGGAAAGCAGGCAGGGGTGTGTGTGGAGGTGGTGCGGACAAGCAAACAACGTAAAACGATAGAGCGACTTAAAAGCCAATGGAAATAAAATGGTAGATTATTTACAGTATTTACGGGTCGCGTCTTACCCCGAGCGTGAGACCAAAGGAACCTAATCTCCCAACGAGGACAA
Source organism: Doryteuthis pealeii (assembly GCA_023376005.1). Classification (NCBI taxonomy): domain Eukaryota; kingdom Metazoa; phylum Mollusca; class Cephalopoda; order Myopsida; family Loliginidae; genus Doryteuthis; species Doryteuthis pealeii. Next base: position 71,350,584 of record CM042172.1, on the reverse strand, counting down.
TTGTTGAATATTAACAAAGAATAATCAGTTTTTTTTTAAAGTGTTTTTGGGGGTTTAAAAATGGATTTCAAAAGAATAAGGTTGGTAAATAAAACTAAAAATTCCCCAAACCTCCAGAACTGGAACTTCACCATCAGATAGAGTTTAACGTCATTTCTAGGATATCCAGACCCTCAGCCATCGCCTTCTAGCACCTATATGATAAAAAATGTTGGGGCTTGTCATAAGGGCAGTAGCGTTGGGACAATCATATATATATTTACCAACCCCTCCGCCCGAGCAGGATGCGACACAAGGTCAATTTCTTAAGCGGAGTTTAACAGGTTTGAATTCAGAGTTTTCCTTCTCTTAGACCGGTTGCCTAACCAAGGTTAAAGAGCCCTGTCTGCCCTACTATTTACCCATAGCTGGAGGGAGAGTAGGATTCATACCTTTCCCAAGGGTATTAGCGCTAAGTGAAATGCAATTACCACATCCAGGATTTGAACTCGGGGCGACGAGTCCATTTCCCATAACTTTAACCATTACACCACGCGCTTCCTACATTGGGACAATCATAGAGGAGTTTTATGGGATGTGATTTTTGCCTAGGTATGATGTTAAAGTGTATGAAATGGTAAAGTTAAAATTCAAAGATGATAGGGTGACTTAAAAGTCAATGGAATAAATTGTTAGATTATTTACAGTATTTACGGGCCGCGTCTTACCCCGAGCGTGAGACCAAAGGAACCCCATCTTCCGACGAGGACAATTGCTGAATATCAACAAAGAATAATCAGTTTTTTTGACAAGTGTTTTTGGGGGTTTAAAAATGGATTTCAAAAGAATAATGCTCATAAATAAAACTCAACATTCCTTAAACCTCCAGAACTGGAACTTCTCCATCAAATAGAATATAACCTCATTTGAAGAATATGCAGACCCTCAGCCACCGCCTTCTAGCACCTATATGATAAATTGCATTTCACTTTGCGCTAATACCCTTGGGAAAGGTATGAATCCTACTCTCCCTCCAGCCATGGATAAATAGTAGGGCAGACTGGGCTCTTTAACCTTGGTTAGGCAACCAGTCTAGGAGATGTAAAACTCTGAATTCAAACCTGTTGAATTCCGCTAAAGAAATAGACCTTGTGTCACATCCTGCTCGTGCGGAGGGGTTGGTAAATTATATATATATATATATGATAAAAAGTGTTGGGGCTTGCCATAAGGCAAACGAAAAGCTAAATGGAAATAAAATCGTAGATTACTTACAGTATGAACGGGCCGCGTCTTACCCCTAGCGTGAGACCAAAGGACCCCAATCTTCTGACGAGGACAATTGTTGAATATTAACAGAGTAATCAATTTTTTGACAAGTGTTTTTGGGGTTTAAAAAGGGATTTCAAAAGAATAAGGTTGATAAATAAAACCAAACGTGAGAAACTATTTTGGTCGGACATTTGCATTTCACCGTAAATCAATACAACTGCATGTTTTAACACGAAAATATCATAAAATATGTTCTTAATAACAATTAAGTTAATTTCAAATGATGCGATAGTATTGGATTTTTGCATCACACCAGCTCCGGCTCCTGATTTGTTTTCGGTGTTTAGTCCCCTTGCCTTTCTTTCAGATGAGGTAAAGGCAGCGAAGGTTTTGTATCGGACTTATCCTTGTTGCCAACCAAGGCTAATGAGCCCCTTCTGACCCATTAATTCTACTACCGTCGGTGTTCCTGAAAAATGAATGCGATTAAGAATATTTAATTTTCAGATTTTTGGTACTTATTTTCTACCAGATTTTTCCACCCGTAATATTTGTTTCTTCAATTTAACCCTCTGCAGTCGATGTTTTCTTCTTACACAGCCGAGGGGACCCGAGTTTCTGGGTTCCAAATTTAGAAGGGAGTGTGGGTTAAATATATTTATTCATTCAACATTTTCTCTCCTTTATCTATTTTTTTTTCAACATACTGTCGGATTCACTTCCATTGTTTTCAACTTGCACTTGGGCAAGGTTGGTTATATATAAGGGGCCGGGTTTGCTCAGTTGGTAGAGCGGTCGGCTAGAAACCACAAGGTTCCTAGTTCGATACCGGTCCCCGCCAACTCAGCGTATGAGTAGCACAGGGATCTGTGCGGTAAAGTAAGGAGCTGATGGTAGGTGTGGCGCTCCACCTCAGATGCTAAAAAAACAATCTCCTTGGTCTAGCGCTATTGAAAAGGGGATAGACCCCCTCGCTGACTGGCTGATACCGACTTTAAGCCACCCCGACGACTTTACTTTTACTTATATATATATATATATATATATATATATATGTGTGTGTGTGTGTGTGTAGTTGATGAACTGATGGAGATAGATGAACTGGAAATTAAAGGAAGAGTTGAAACGATCCATGCTACAGTATTATTAAAATCTGCTAGGATACTTAAGAGCCCTTGAGATCTGAGGAGACTAGCTGTTCCTCAAACTCACAAATATATACACAAGTTCAAAGTGTTGAGGGGTGTATAACCGTTTACTTGACACTCAGCATTTTGAGCTTTATCTTCAGGAAGAAACACAAATTTTGTGCTTGTTCAAATGAATCAAATTTTAATAAATACATATCTTTAAAGGCTTAGTGAAATTTGTAAAAACTGTCAAGTATGAATTGTGGGATGTTAAATAGCATGTATGCTTAATGTGTTGGTTAGGCTAATAACTTTTCTGTGTTACATAATTATTGGATCCCTAATGCTTTTATAAGGTATTGTAGAAATCATAATGGCGATTAGTATAGCTGATGGCCTTGAGAGTGAGTGACAGCGTTTGACCTCACTCTGACCTTGCTTTCCGGGGATGGATCGTGAGAACCGGAAGGCAATAGAAGGCCCTCTTCCGGTTTAAGGACACCAAGTAAGTAAGAGTCAGTTAGAACTTAGAAGCCGAGCTAGCAACATGTAAGCCTCATCTGCGCAGATTGTCTGGGTGGGGATTTGGAATAAAGTAACATCAACATAAATCGAAGTCTTGTGTTTATTACTAAAAACTAACAATGACACAGGGCTTCTGATAAGGAATGATCCCCAACAGAAACCAGACCCGGAATCCTCAATAGAAGACCAGACGAGACCTTAGAAGATATACCAGACCAAGATAGATGATAGACGATCAGAAGCAAAGCCGGCCAGAAGAATAGACTACCAGAGTAAGAAGTAAGAAAGGTATATAACGTTATATGCTGATTTGGCTTAGTGAAAAGACCAGTATATAACATATACCTATTTAGTGCCGGGAAAGAAGGCGCTATGCAACATCTGTACCTCCTCATAGTTTTATAAAAGACAAAAAATACACTGTTGAATTTGTGGCACAGCAGTTAACGTTGTAGGAAATGGATTTGACTACCTGAATTCAAATGCAGTATTAGGCAGTTTGCATTGCACAAATACCATTGGGAAAGGTACAAATCCGAGTATTCTCCCTCCATATATTTAAGACCCATGATATATAATAAGAAACCGTTGATTTCATCTTTTATTTTATCGGGGAACATTGACTGGTTCAGTGTTTTCTTTTTCTTTTTTTAAATTAAAAAAAATCAGGTTTTGGTTTGTTTTTTGTTTTTTACGACATATCAACCTCAGTGGGTCATTTAATGCCGACAACGTTTTGAAATAAATTCATTCTTAATGGATACTCATTTTTTTAATAAACTCAGGTTTTTCTATTTAACCCATAGATGGGATCCTAACAGGTACTACCACTCCAGGTAAGAGTGGACCAAGGAGAAATGTTGATGAAGGGGTGCTCCACATTCCCCAAACCTCCAGAACTGGAACCTCACCATCATACAGAGTTTAACGTCATACCCAGGACATGAAAACCCTCAGTCACCGCTTTCTAGTACTCATATGATAAAAAGGGTTGTGACTTGCCATAAGGGCAATAGGGTTGGGGCAAACATATAGGTGCTAGGGCTTAACGTGACCAGCCGATTGGTCGGAGGGGGCCTTACTGACCGCCCGTCTAGCCTAAGAAAGGGTCTAAGTCAGTGATTCCTACGCCCCACGGGGGGGGGGTCAGTTCAATAATAATAGGGGACAATATGAAAAATATAGTAATATCAACATTTTTAAAAATGTTACCCTATATGAGTAAAAATTATAAATTTATAGGGTAAAATTATAATTACAACCTATCTGAGCACAACAGCTTGTGCAGTCTAGTCAAGTATTCACCCACTAATGTTATCGTGCATCTGGCACCAGCTATATGCGTGGTTTCTGACTTGTTTAACTTCGCAGTTCTTCAGCTGTTACCCTCCGCCGCAATAATACACATTATAAAATGAATTTTATTTGATTAAATTTGAAGTTTTATTTGAAAGATACAATTTTTTATATTATACTTCTTCAAAACTGATATTGTTATATCATACTAAACATTTAACAGGTGGGGGACATGGAAAAATTTGTGATAAAAAAGTGGGGCATGGTACTAAAATGGTTGGGAACCACTGGTCTAAGTGGAGTGTTGCATGTTATGGTTTGCTCATCCACCAGGATTCCGTCCTTAAACATCACAGGTCGCTACTCACGGCCAACAGATGGCTCCATTTGGGGGTCTTATCTCTCTGCAGAGGTGCAGTTTTCTAAAGCCCCAGCCGACAGGGCTGGGAAGGGAGGGTGTCGGTTAAGACGAGAATCTAAAAAGAAATAATAACAAAATAGAATATTAGTATCAATTATAAGGATT
>CM042172.1:71320856-71330856 GCA_023376005.1 Doryteuthis pealeii | reverse complement strand
GAATAACAGAAAGAAAGAAAGAAAAAGAAGTTGGAATTAAGATTGAAAAGGAAAAAAGTAGAATGTAAAAGTTTAATGTAAAAAGGTGACTAAAAAGAAAATAAACAGGAAGGGAAGAGGGGAAAAGAAAGAAAGAAAAAAGAAAAGAAAGAAAAGAAAAGAAAAGAAAAGAAAGAAAAGGATGTACAAAGAAAGAAATAAAGAAAAAAACAAAAAAAAAAGAAAATGCAAAGAAAGAAAGAAAATAAAAGAACGAAATGAAAAAAAGAAAGAGCCACAAAGAAGGAAGAAAGAAAGAAAGAAGAAAATGAAAAGAAAAAAGAAAAGAAAATGCAAAGAATAAAAAGAAAAAAGAAAAGAAAGAACGTAGAAAGAAAGAAAAAGAAAATACAAGGAAGAGAAAAAAAAAGAAAAGAAAAGAAAGAAAATAAAAGAAAGAGCCCCAAAGAAGAAAGAAGAAGAAAATGAAAAAGAAAGAAAGTAAGAAAAAAAAAAAGAAAGAAAGTAGAAAAAAGAAATGCAAAGAATGAAAAGAAAAGAAGAAAGAACGTAGAAAGAGAGAAAAAGAAATACAAAGAAAGAAGAAGAAAGAAAAGAATGAAAAAAGAAAGAAAAGAAAAGAAAGAAAGAGCCACAAAGAAGAAGAATGAAAGAAAGAAAATGAAAAGAAAGAAAGAAAGAGAAATGCAAAGAATGAAATGAAAAGAAAAGAAAGAACGTAGAAAGAGAGAAAAAAGAAATACAAAGAAAGAAAGAAAGAAAGAAAGAAAAGAATGAAAAAAGAAGAAAAGAAAAGAAAGAAAGAGCGCCACAAGAAGAAAGAATGAAGAAAGAAAATGCAAAGAAAGAAGAAAAAAGAAGGCAAAGAATGAAGAAAAGAAAGAAAGAACGTAGAAAGAGAAGAAAAGAAAATACAAAGAAAGAAAGAAAGAAAGAAAGAAATAAAAGAAAGAAAGAGAACAAAGAAGAAAGAAAGAAAATGCAAAGGAAAGAAAAAAGGCAAGAATGAAAAGAAAGAAAGAAAGAACGTAGAAGAGAGAGAGAAAAAATAAAGAAAGAAAGAAAAAGAAAATAAGAAAGAAAAGAAAGAAAAAGAAAAAAGAAAGAAAGAGAAAGGCAAAGAATGAAAAGAAAAAAAGAAAGAACGTAGAAAGAGAGAAAAAAGAAAATACAAAAGAAGAAAGAAAAGAAAGAAAGAAAAAAAAATGTTAAAATAAAAGAAAGAAAGAGCCACAAAGAAGAAAGAAAGAAAGAAAGAAAGAAAGAAAAAATAAAATAAAAGAAAGAAAGAGCCACAAAGAAGAAAGAAAGAAAGAAAGAAAAGGAAAAAAGAAAGAAATGAAAGAAAAAAGAATATACAAAGAAAAGAAGAAAAGAAAGAAAGAAAGAAAGAAAGAAAACTGATCATAAAGAAGGAAGAAAGAAAGAAAAGAAAAGAAAGAAAGAAAGAAAGAAAGAAAGAAAAAAGAATATACAAAGAAAGAAAGAAAGAAAGAAAGGAAAGAAAGAAAGAAGAAAGAAAGAAAAAGTGATATAAAGAAGGAAGAAAGAAAAAAAGACAAGTAAAAAAGAAAGAAAAAAGAAAGAAAGAGAGACAGAACCAAAAGAGACTTATATAGAGAAAAATGAATGGCCGCTACAAAAATCCGTTTGAATAAAGACCCAACAGATTTGCCACCATAAGTGACAATCACCAATACCTTAAACATTCGACTCTCTCTCTCTCTCTCTCTGTCTCTGTCTCTGTCTCTGTCTCTCTCTCTCTTAAGATAGACAAAATCCTTCATATCTGATTAACGTCAATAACACGTGACCAGACCAATTATTAAAAAGCGCCATTTTCTTCAGCATCAAATTCAGAAGAACAAAGACACATCCCATCACCAGAACATCTTTCTATCATCCTTACCATTTCAAACTCCCAAATTTCATCGTTTTTCTCTCTTTTCACTTCCTCATATTCAGCGACTTATTTTTCTCTCGTTTTTTCGAATTTTCCTCGCTGACCAAATGATTGATTTGTCACCACTCTGTCTTCTTCTTCTTCTTCTTCTTCTTCTTCTTCTTCTTCTTATTATTATTATTATTATTATTATTATTATTATTATTATTATTCATCTTATCATTATTATTAATATCATTATTATTCATCATCACTTTCTTCTTCTTCTTCTTCTTCTTCTTCTTCTTCTTCTTCTTCTTCTTCTTCTTCTTCTTCTTCATCATCATCATACGGTGGTGGGTTCAGAATATCTATAAAATATGGCGTAACCCTTCATTGGCATTATTTTCTGGTGTTACATAATTATTAGATTCCTAATATTTATGTACAGTAGTGTAGAAACCAAAATGGCTGTTATATGTCCAGCCGGCGGCCTTGAAGCATTGAATGACAAGGCTTGACCTCAGTCTTGATCCTGATCCTTCGGTGGATACCGTGAGAATCGGTAGAGAAGACCCTCTTCCGGTTTAGATTAGAGAGAGTTTTAGTAAGATCGGCCAATACCATGACGGTGGTAAGTCGTGTTATGCACGGTGCCGACTCAATCTGCGCAGGTAGTCTGGTGGGGATTTCAGAATAAAATATGATCTAAGTTAAATCGAAGTCTTGTGTTATTATCTAAAAACTACCAATGACACAGGGCTTCTGATAAAGAGAAATCCCCAATGGAAGACCAGACATGAAGTCCCCAAGAGAAGTCCAGACGCTAGAAGAGACGATAGAAGAAGAAGAATAGAAGTAAGAAAGTAAGGAAAGAGAGTATACAACACTGGTCCAATCTAAACCGTAGTAGTATTTGCTAATACTTTGCCGTTATTCTTTCTTCTTCTTCTTCTTCTTCTTCTTCTTCTTCTTCTTCTTCTTCTTCATCCGATGGTGAGGCTCCAGTTCTGAAGTTCTATAAAGTCTGGCCTACCCCTTCATTATCATTATTCTCAGTTCCACTGTGACCCTGAGTAGTTGTTCATAATCTGTAGTTGTTCTTTGTTGTTGTTGTTGTTGTTGTTGTTGTTGTTCTTCTTTCTTCTTCTTCTCCTTGTTGTTGTTGTTGTTGTTGTTGTTGTTCTTCTTCTTCTTCTTCTTCTCCTTTTGTTGTTGTTGTTGTTGTTGTTGTTCTTCTTCTTCTTCTTCTTCTTCTTCTTCTTATTATTATTATTATTATTCTTTCTCTCTCTCCCCACTCTCTCTCTCTCTCTCTTTATTCTTCAACCTCTTTCCATCCCTTTCTATCTAATTTTGAACATCTTCATCCCCCCATCGCCAATATTTCCCCATCTTTTCTTCAACCCTTCCCTTTCATTTACCCCCCTCCGTCTTATTATTTTTTGATCTACTCTTTCCTTTCTCCGTATGGGTCTTGTGCGTTTGAGTACCAGCAAATCCATAACCTTCAATAACAATTCCTCCCCCCCCCCTTTCCCGAAAACCCCCGCTGGGCGTTGGTGGCCCCTCGCTAGGGATGTTAATGAATAACAAGTCCATCTCTCTTAAAAGGATGACAACCAATCAATGCACTTCACTTTAAGTCCCGCCCCCCCCCCGTCTTGACCCCCCCAACAATTTCTGCCCTTCAGAATTACCCCCCCCCCCATCCACCCCTCTCGCACACGATCTTATACACATAAACACGCAATTACGTGTTTTACATAATAACACAAACTGATACACGTAGACTTAACAACATTCAGCTACAATACATATCCGGGTAATCTGAACATTAGCTACATAAATGAAAGTAACCTCCCCTTGTTTCTTTCACTTTGAGGAAGCCTTATGTTTCGGTTTGCCATTTTCATTTCACCGTAAATCTACACTGAAAATACGAATCAATACAAATGCATGTTTTAACACGAAAATATCATAAAATGTGTTCTTAATTGTGCTTGCGCATTATTTGAAATAAACTAAATTGTTATTATACCTTTCTAGAATTTTTCATGGGGTTTCCTTTGTAGGAAATGGGTGCAGTGACACGAGTTCAAATGCCAGTTGCATTCTTACAATAGGATCTATATGTAATAAATTAAAGCGCGTGGTGTAATGGTTAAAGTCATAGGAAATGGACTCGTCGCCCCGAGTTCAAATCCTGGACGTGGTAATTGCATTTCACTTAGCGCTAATACCCTTGGGAAAGGTATGAATTCTACTCTCCTTCCAGCTATGGGTAAATAGTAGGACAGACTGGGCTCTTTAACCTTGGTTAGGCAACCAGTCTAGGAGAAGGAAAACTCTGAATTCAAACCTGTTGAACTCCGCTTAAGAAATTGACCTTGTGTCACATCCTGCCCGTGCGGAGGAGTTGGTAAATATATATATGTAATAAATTACCTCCCTCCAATCGTTTTCTTTATTTTCATGAGTTTCCTGGCAATTTTACTGTAATCGTAATTTACACACTCAAATTATGTTAAAATAGAAGGATCAAGCAGTCAGCACAGCATTCAAACACTTCTTCATGGAGTGTAGAGATTTCACTCAAATCAGAAATTAATATTTCATCACAAATAATATGAGGGATCTGTTTGAGAACACTAACATGGATGACATTGTATTCTTCTTAAGAGAAATGAAAATATATCGAAAATTATGAATCGGATATAAAATACATCCACGAAACACATCTATAAAAGTTCCACCGATAAAGGAAACTTGAGTACCAACTTTTATCTAACACACTAATAGTTTTGGGCATTAAATAACCCACATGATTATTATGCCATTAAAAAGAACAAACCGAACCAAACCAAATTAAATAAATGAAAATGATTTATACCAATTTGAAGATAATAAGAACTAGAAACAGAAACTTTTGACAAAATGACGTATCTTGGCATTAAATGACCCCAAAATGGTTGATATGCCGTAAAAAAAACCAAACCTATAATCGGGAATCCATTATATATATATTTACCAACCCTTCCGCACGAGCAGGATGTGACACAATGTCAATTACTTAAGCGGAGTTCAACGGGTTTGAATTCAGAGTTTTCCTTCTCCTAGACCTGTTGCCTAACCAAGGTTAAAGAGCCCAGTCTGCCCTAGTATTTACCCATAGCTGGAGGGAGAGTAGGATTCATACATTTCCGAAGGGTATTAGCGCTAAGTGAAAATGCAATTACCACATCCAGGGTTTGAACTTGGAGCGACGAGTCCATTTCCCATGACTTTAACCATTACACCACGCGCTTCCATGGGAATCCATATAACCCGTTGTAAGTGGCCTGTGTGTGTGCCAGGCATTTGCACGCTTGCATGAATCGACATGTGTGAAGAAGCAATGTAACCACTACACCCCGCCCCCCGCCCACAGGGACACTCAGAGACAGAGGAAGTGACAACTTAGTTTCCCAACAAATAAATTGTCAGTACGGGACATGTGTTTGTGACAGGTCTTGTGGACACCCAATGGTGAGGCTCGCTTCAAAAGACTCTTCTCTGTGCGAGGGTCTACAGATCTGATTTATCGTCAGCGAAGGACAGCACTCAACGATTATACAGGACTTGTCTTTAGACTGAATATAGTTGCAATGACCATTGAGTTGACTAAGAGGTTTTCTGCAACAACTAGAAGATATGAAAAGGTCTGGGCCTAACTAAGACATAGCAGAATATATATATATGACTGTTATATACATATTTACCAACACCTTCGCACGAGCAGGTTGTGACACAAGGTCAATTTCTTAAGCGTTTAACAGGTTTGAATTCAGAGTTTTCCTTATCCTAGACTGGTTACCTAACCATGGTTAAAGAGCCCAGTCCGCTCTTCTAATTACCCATAGCTGGAGGGAGAATTCGACTCATACCTTTCCCAGGGTATTAGCGCTATGAGCGAGGTTATACAGATCTGATTTATCGTCAGCGAACGACAGCACACCAGGATTATACAGTTGCAATTGACCATTGAGTCAGGGAGAATTCGACTCATACCTTTCCCATTAGCGCTATGTGCGAAGGTATACAGATCTGATTTATCGTCAGCGAACGACAGCACACCAGGATTGTACAGTTGCAATTGACCATTGAGTCAGGGAGAATTCGACTCATACCTTTCCCATTAGCGCTATGTGCGAAGGTATACAGATCTGATTTATCGTCAGCGAACGACAGCACACCAGGATTATACAGTTGCAATTGACCATTGAGTCAGGGAGAATTCGACTCATACCTTTCCCAGTGTATTAACGCTATGTGAAATGCAAGCAGCTTCGTCCAGAAATTGAACTTGGGTCAAAAAGGGTTGATATGCCGTAAAAAAGTAACTTGCCAGGTACGCTAAAAACACCGGTTCCCACTTGATCACCGAAATTAAGCAGCGATGAGCTTGTTACGTACTTATTTGGTTGACCATTTAAGCAACAGCAAGACTGTAAAAACATGAGTCCTTTGTTTTTTGAAACCTAAAATTAATAGATTCCTTCATACAAAATGGCAACAACACTGGAATAACAACATCCACAATAAACTCTTCCTAATCAAACCCACCTTGTAAGACTGGAGACCAACTTTAAGAAAGTCTAGAAAGGAGCAAATCATTGTATACCGATTACGCATTGGTCATATAAGACTAACGCACTCCTATATACTCAAACAAGAACAACAACCACAATGTGGAACATGTCAAACACCTTTGACAGTTAAACACTTATTCATGGAATGCAGGTGTTTTGCTCACATCAGAAACCGTTATTTTAAAGCAAACAATATGAAAGATCTGTTTGAAAATGTCAACATGGAGGATATTCTCTCTTCTTTGATAGAAATAAAATTATACCATAGAATATAGGCATGAAACAAATCAATACCATACAACATAATCCCCAATAATGTTAACACATTGTTAAAACCAATTACTAAAAAGTATAAATATAAATATAAATACACGATATGTATAACTTCCTAACCGTTAGGCATGACATAACCCCAGACGGGTTGATATGCCGTTAAAATTCAATAAACAACAAACAAAAAAAGATTGATTAGGTATTTAATAACTGGAAAAGGGTTACTATGCCACAAAACAACCCGCCAACCAAACACTAAGAAGGTGTTGATGGTTGATTTCCAAGGGAAAACCAACCAGCCAGCCAGCCAGCCAGCCAGCCAATCAAAACAGTCATTTATGAATAACAAAATACAAATGGTGCGCATCCAAAAACATTTCCTGTTGTTTGCGATGTTGAGCATTAGGCATAACTCTCCATTTTATCTTGCTATCCATCTACCGGTAGTACTATGATTAGGGTACTTACCACTCACATAAATCCACAAATGGGGTAGATGGAGCTCCTTAGCCTGGGACCGCAATCCATCAAGACAAGGAAAAGTCTGTTATAAAACCTCCCCAACCTAGTGCCTATAACCCATTCCAAGCGCGTGGTGTAATGGTTAAAGTCATAGGAAATGGATTCGTCGCCCCGAGTTCAAATATTGGACATGGTAATTGCATTTCACTTAGCGCTAATACCCTTGGGAAAGGTATAAATCCTACTCTCCCTCCAGCTATGGATAAATAGAAGGGCTGAATGGACTCTTTAACCTTGGTTAGGCAACCGGTCTAGGAGAAGGAAAACTCTGAATTTAAAACTGTTCTTAACACAAGATATGTACCTGTTAGAGTCCCATGTGCTTATTTGGCTTATCTTTTATTTTGATACTAGAAGCGGCTACCCAGCATCGCCAGGGTAGATGGGGATTTTTTTTTGAAAAGTTAGTCTCGCAGATCCATTATTACTGAATTGTGAGTTGGATCCCCGCTGGATGCTCCATTAAAAAAACCACGTAAAAAAGACCTTGCATTGATCCAACCACTCTAAAAAGAAACATTAATGTCTACTATTCAAAATATTAAATGGAAAAAAAAATTCCATGCTGTTATCATTTAAATTTTATTTTTTAATTATCTTCACGAATATAAATCCAATCTTACAATTATTTTTGTTCAAAATCCAAGATCTGGTGATAGTGAATGTGTACCTATATTTACTTTGTCGTTAATTGTTTTATTTTTGTAGTTTCCTCCAGACCTACATACACACAACTACCCTTTATATATATATTATATTATATATTATATATACCCCTAATTCATTAATTATTAATTAATTAATTTTCAAACTTAGGTACGACTTCAATTAAGTACATAGAAAAACATGAGTTGATAAACAAATTTGTATTATCCATTAAGAATTAATTTATTTCAAAACTTTGTCGGCATTAAATAACCCACCGAGGTTGATATGCCGTAAAACAAAATCAAACCAAACCAAGCAAGATATGTTTTTGAAACGCCGAAGATTACCTAGTTTCTTGGCTTACCCTTGCCAATGCAACAGCCTCGTCGAAGATTCGAACTCGGGTCGACACGTCCATTTCCTACGACTCTAACCATTACACCACGTGGCTTTATTTTTGGTAATTTACAGACAGACCGATGGATAGGTAGGTACATAACAATGAAAAGTTTTCTCTCCAGGTGACAGATTGCGTTAAAGAAAGGACAAAAGCGGGAAGAAATATTTGGCGGGCGTTTAGTTCTCAACTTCGCGCCTTCGCTTTGTAATAGCAAGAGTTACCTATCCGATTACTTATGACGTATCGAATTCGGCAGTACACGTCTCGTGAAAAAAGAAGGGTGAAAATGAAAGGAGACATACTAGTTATAGAAACGTCTTACATGAATGTTGAATACGTTGCCAACCCCCCCAACCCCCAGATACCTTTTCCATTGCGTCACGCTAATATGCGTCCCAATAATGGAACTAGCGGCAATACATTAGAATAATTATCACGCTGCAAGGTGGCTAGAGAAATTGGATCGGCAATTTGGAAAAAAAAAATAGGGCGGCTATATTCTAATCAAGTTGGACTTGTTGGTCGAATGGCATATCAATATTTCTTTATTATTGGATCCTTTCCGTCAAATAAGGACGATGGCGTAGTGTCCAAAATAAAAATTAAAAAATTTCAACATCAGTAAATTCTACGCATCAGAATCCATGAGAAAAAACAATAAAATCGATATCTTAAATTTTCATCAAAATACGTAGACTTATCTTTGAAGCCCCATATCCCCCCACAATTCTCAACAGAATTCAACCATCTTGTACTATGTGATACTCCTTATCGAACTCTATCAGAAAATCATATTAGATTGGCTCTTTATTTGTACACGAAATTGGCCATTTTCACCCACTCTCAGGAAAATCATTTTCACCCACTCTCTAGAAAATCATATTAAATTGACACTTTAATTTTACACGAAATAGGCCATTTTCACACACTCTCAGTGGATTATCAGGCCTCAAATATCACTTAAACTCCAAATTGAGCACTTTTTTCTCCATCAGTAAATTCTACGCATCAGAATCCATGAGAAAAAAACAATAAAATCTATAACTTAAATTTTCATCAAAATACGTAGACTTATAATGGCTGAAAAATGGCATTTTGGGGGCATTTTGGAAGCCCCATATTCTCAACAGAATTCAACCATCTTGTACTATGTGATACTCCTCATCAAACTCTATCAGAAAATCATATTAAATTTGCACTTTAATTTTACACGAATTTGTCCATTTTCACCCACTCTCAGGGGAGTTATCAGGCCTCAAATTTCACATAAAACTCCAAATTGAGCACTTTTTTCTCCATCAGTAAATTCTACGTACATATCAGAAATTTTATCTGCATCTGCGCAAGTGACTCTGCAGACCAATTCTTGAGTGACAGTTTTTGGTGCACTGAATGAACACAAAATGTGGTGCTTTCTGGGGCTGCTGGCTTTTCTCTCTCTTTCTGGCTCTCTTTTCTGTCGATGCTACTCTCCTCTCTGCCTCAACCCTCTCCGTGCCTTGCTTAACGTTGAGGCGCCAGGCCGCTCTATTTTTTGCATCTACCTCCCACGTGTTTATGTCAATATGGCATATCCTCATAACTCTCCTGCAGACATCTTTAAATCAAAGGCGTGGTCTACCAACCGATCAGGAGCCTTTTACT
>CM042172.1:71315856-71318356 GCA_023376005.1 Doryteuthis pealeii | reverse complement strand
CAGAGGGGTAAGACTCCCCCAATGGGGCCACCTGGTGGCCGTGGGTGGCGACCCGTGATGCTTACGGATAGAGCCCGGGTGGATGAGCAGTTCATGGCATGCAATACTCCACTTTAGCCCTATCTTGGACTAGACGGGCGGTCGGAGAGGCCCCCTCCGATCAATCGGCTGGTCACGTCAAGCCCTAGCACCTATATGATTTTCCCAACCCTATTGCCCTTATGGCAAGCCCCAACCCCTTTTTATCATATGGGTGCTAGAAGGCGGTGACTGAGGGTCTACATGTCCTGGGAATGACGTTAAACTCTATCTGATGGTGAGGTTCCAGTTCTGGAGGTTTGAGGAATGTGGAGCACTCCTTCATCCCCATTGCTCCCTGGTCCACTCTGACCCGGAGTGGTAGTACCTGTTAGGGTCCCATCTGTGGGTTAAATAGAAAAATGTATTTATAAAAAAATTGTATTATCCATTAAGAATTGATTTATTTCAAAACTTTATCGGCATTAAATGACCCACTGAGGTTGATATGCCGTAAAACAAAACAAAACAAACCAAACCAAACCTAGTTTAATGTGTATGTGTGTGTGTGTGTGTGTGTGTGTGTCTGTGTGTGTGCATGTTTTGGTTGGTTGGTTGGAATTTACGGCATGTCAACCCTTGGGTTATTTTATACTGAAAATATTTTTCCTTTATTCATTCTTGTTGGGGGTTAATATTTTCAAAAGTCTCTTTTTGATCTATTTAACCCAGTGGTTCTGAACCGGGGTCCATATAACATTTTTGGGACCCATGCAAGTAAAATGTATTTAACTATAAATATACAATGGGATTTTTAAACAACGAATGGCTATAGGGGGTCCACCAGTGTAAAATAGGATTAATAGGGGGTCAATATGTAAAAAAGGGTTGAGAACCATTGATTTAACCCATAGATAGGACCTACGGCAAGGTCAGATTGCACCAATTAGGACAGCTAAAGATCTGTTTTCGAATTCCTATCGCGCCTTCAATTTCTTACACATTCCTTCTTCTCACAAAAGAAATGTGCCTCTTTAGAAATTCCAACATTTGGCACATGCCGTGGAACATTATGTTACATAATTATTAGATACCTAATATTTATGTGCAATAGTGTAGAAATCAAAAATGGCTGTTATAAGTTACTGCCCACGGCCTTGAAGGATGAGTGACAATGCTTGACATCAGTCCTAACCTTCCGGTGGATAACGTGAGAATCGGTGGAGGAGACCCTCTTCCGGTTTAGATTAGAAATAGATTTTAGTCAGTCGGCGAGAAACCACGACGGTGGTGAGTCGTGTTATACACGCTCCGACTCACTCTGTGCAGATTGTCTGGTTGGGGATTTGAAAATAAAATAAGATCAAGTAAATCGAAGTCTTGTGTTTATTATCTAAAAATTAACAATGACACAAGGCTTCTGATAAAGAGAAATCCCCAATAGAAGACCAGACCCGAAGTCCCCAAGAAAGTCCAGACCTTAGAAGATTCCAGACCAAGACAAGATGTTATAAGATTCCAAAGACCGCCAGAAGAATAGAGTAAGAAAGAAGTAAGTAAAGAAGTAATGAAGAGGGTATGCAACAATTATTTTAATTTGGCTTCCTGTTAGGGTGGCTATAGTTCTGTTCTCAACGTGCCTTGAATCTTTGCTTTCACAAAAGAAACATATTTAGAAATGCTAAAATTTGGCGCATTCCGCGGAACATTATATTAGCTCGTCTTCCTATTATAACAGTTAAAATTCTGTTCTCAAATACCTGGTGCGTCTCTGATTATTTCCACTCCTCTCCCTCCTTAGAAAAAACATGCATAGCCTCCATTAATATTCGGAACGGCCATCTTTGTATTGTTTCTGTTTTACCGCGTTTTTATCAAACACATATTTAGAAATGCTAAAATTTGGCGCATTCCACGGAACCATAGGTTAGCTCGTCTTCCTATTATAACAGTTAAAATTCTGTTCTCAAATACCTGGTGCGCCTCCGATTATTTCCTCTCCTCCTCCCTTAGAAAAAACATGCATAGCCTCCATTAATATTCGGAACGGCCATCTTTGTATTGTTTCTGTTTTACCGCGTTTTTATCAAACACATATTTAGAAAATGCTAAAATTTGGCGCATTCCACGGAACCATAGGTTAGCTCGTCTTCCTATTATAACAGTTAAAATTCTGTTCTCAAATACCTGGTGCGCCTCCGATTATTTCCTCTCCTCCCCTCCTTAGAAAAAACATGCATAGCCTCCATTAATATTCGGAACGGCCATCTTTGTATTGTTTCTGTTTTCCCGCGTTTTTATCAAACACATTGTTTTGTTTATTTTTTTCTTCTTTTCTTTACGAGCAATTTGTATAACCTTTTCTTTTCTTTGTAAACTTTTTAGTGTTCTCTTCAGTCTGCGCATTTGTATTAATTTAAATAGATTTGAATTTAAATTACAGATTCGACAATTAGCGAGACGCATTGTAAAGTCATTACCA
>CM042172.1:71298356-71308356 GCA_023376005.1 Doryteuthis pealeii | reverse complement strand
TTTTTCGGACTGTTATCCTCATCTTTATTGTGGTATATAAAATTTCCTCGGCGATTTTAAAGTTGATATATTTGTTTGGATTTTTGAGATGAAGCTCGATATGTACAATTTTGATTTTTCGGACTGTTATCCTCATCTTTATAGTGGTATATAAAATTTCTTCGACAATTTCAAAGTTAATTGATATATTTATCTGGATTTTTTTAGATGGGGCTCGATGTGTATAATTTTGATTTTTCGGACTGTTGTCCTCATATTTATTGGGGTATATACAATTTTCTCTACAATTTTTAAGTAGATTGATATATTTTTCTATGGGGTTTGATGTGTCCTCATCTCATTGTGGTATGTAAAAACAATGTTTCAGCCGCTATATACTCCGGCCTTCCTTATGTGTTTTGAGTGTGTCTGGGCATGACAATGACTCAACCTTGGAAATTATTTTCAATAGTTTGGCTGTTTACCAAAGAATTTTTAAAAATGTTCGTGATACTCCTCGTGACACATGTCGGAATGATAGGCGTGCAGAAACAATGACGTCATTACTTTTAATAGATTGTTTCTAGACAACATACTTCTTTCTAATTTTCTGGGAAATCATTTTCCATAGTTTGACTATTTGACGCTTTGTTTGATCAACAGTCAAACTATTCAAAATGATTGCACAGGTTCGGTCATTGCTATCCTTGGATAGACAGAGAACACCTGAAAAAGGCTGGAGGATCCACTGATCGAAACGTTGTGAATTTACATACCCCAATAAAGTCCGAAAAATAAAAATTATCATTTTCTTAGTCTGGTACAGGGACAAGAAATTAGTGAAGCCTTAATTAGTTTGGTTTGGTTTGTTTTACGGCATATCAATCTCAGTGGGTCATTTAATGCCGACAAAATTTTGAAATAAAATTAATTCTTAATGGATACACATTTTTTATAAACACATTTTTCTATTTAACCCATAGATGGCACCCCAACAGGTACTACCCCTCCGAATCAATTCTCCGAACCTCAAGCACCATTAACGTGATACCCAGACATGAAGCCCCTCAGTCACCGCCTTCTAGCACATAGATGATAAAAAAGGGGTTGGGGATTGCTAAAAGGTCAATAGGGTTGGGGTAATCAAGCTAGGGCTTGGTATGACCAGCCGATTGATGGGGGGGGGGGCGAGGGCTTCTCCGACCGACCGTCTAGCCTAAGTAAGTGGAGTGTTGCATGTCATTGACAGCTCATCCACCAGGATTCCGTCCTTAAACATCACGGGTCGCCACAACAGCTATGGTCCGCGGAATGAGAACAGGATACCCCGATGGATTGAATAAAAGGTTGGGCTCAAAGTTCGCTGATGGCTCCCAATTACGACAAGAAGGTTCCCGAGTTCGACAAGAAGGTTCCCGAGTTCGAGAAGGGTCCAGAGTCCGACAAAAATACCTGAAGAAGGCCGGATGGCGCTTCGACCGAAACGTTGTACAGATAACAATAAAGATGAGGACAATAGTCCGAATAATCCAAATTATACTAACTGATCAGCTGTTGAACATCAGGAACTATAAGCGACTTGTGCTGCACTAAGCAAATACTGTGGTCCATTATTCTAGCTAGTACAAAATAAAAAACACCCTCCGGGCGATGTAAAATAGATTTTTGAAACATATTAGCTGAGGGGTGAGAGTTAAAAATTCAATGTCAGCGAGTTTGTATCCTAAGTAAGTAAAATCATCAAATTCATTAAAGAATTAAAAAACAAAACAATTTGAAATGTAAACTTTAAATATGTACTAAAATAAAACAAACTATATGTATATATATAATACCAGTGATGTATTTATTAAAACTTGTTTTAATAAACAATGAGGACTGTCTAATGCTGCATGTTCAAATTTTCAGTGTATTTATTCTATTTTATGACGATTTTGGGTAATGTGACGTAAGCAGTGACGTAGTTTTTGTTACCAACAAAAACCGGAAGCGAATCTCCATTATTAATAAATGTTTTACCAAGCTCTTACTAAGTAAGAAGCTCTTACTGAATATTATTTGCCCATATGGCAATCCCAACCCATTTTATCTTATATGTGCTAGAAGGCGATGGCTGAAGGTCATAATATCCTGGGCATGACACTAAACTGCATCCAATGGTGAGGTTCCAATTCTTGAGCTTGGGAAGATGTGTGGAGCACACCATAATCGCCATTACTCTCAGCTCCACTCTAACACGAATGTTAGTACTCGTTAGTATCCTATCTATGGAGGCGCGTGGTGTAATGATTAGAGTCATAGGAAATCGACTCGACCACCCGATTTCAAATCCTGGACGAGGCTGTTTGCATTTCACATAGCGATAATACCCTTGGGTAAGGTATGAATCCGACTATTCTCCCTGTAGCTATGGGCAAATATTAGGGCAGACTGGGCTCTTTAACTGTGGCTAGATAACTAGTCTAGGAGATTGAAAAAAAAGGGCGACCTGTGTGTCGAACGAAGCAAAGCTTGGTAATTAAAAATTCTATATAAGGACATTTCATATTTCCTGAACTAGGCTAGCAAATTCTTACAATAGACTTTGATTCTGGACCATATGACCTTTAGGCACCCCTTTTGCGATCTCGTTTCATAAGGACATTTTTTTCACTTACACCGTCAACATCCGGTTGTTTGTTAACAGACGATTTTTAGAGTTTAAAAAAAATTATAACACTAACCTCTATCCCTAACCTCTAACCCTAACCCCTAACAAACTACCGGATTTTGACGGTGTAAATGAAAAAACGTCCTTATGAAACGAGATCGCAAAAGGAGTGCCTAAAGGTCATATAGTCCTTGATTCTTACTAGATATCCCATATTTTGGGGCCTTGTGCCAGAATTGTGGTTATTTCGTTAGATTATCGAATATTTTGAATCTTTTAATCTGCTAAAAGCAACTTTTTTGCTCGTATTTCTTTCATCTTATAGTTGTTGCTTTTTTATTGCAGGTCTCAGACTATTCTTCTGCGATCATTAATAAACAGTGCCCACGGCGAGATTCGAACACGCATCCTCTTTCTTCGATAATTATTAAGTGACAATGCTTTATCTAATAAATTCAAATCATATTACCTTCAAGTTGTGTTTAGTGAATAATTAAAAAAAATCGGGAGTTTTGTTTAATTATTTAAATTCGGTTTCCTAAGGAAACGGACAATTGTGCTGTTATTAGTTTAGTTAGTTTTGTGTGGATATTACAGAAGAAAAAGATGTATTGTGCAAATTCTGTTGGCAGAGAGTAAAAATGAAATAGAAGAAGCCTCTTGGTAATGTCAACACTAACGTTGCGGGATCGATTCTTACCGACTATTCCCAAAATAAATTTTGGGTAGCGGGGACCTGACAATTAACACACCGAAACAATCATATATATTGTTGTGATGTTAGTCTCAACAGTAAAAAGAAGTCAAGTCGAGATGGGGTAAAATAAGACAAGTGTATTTACAATTAATGGTACATGTACGACTAGCTTGTCGTTAACGGGAACAGTGCTCCCTTTCCACTCGGTGTCTCACTATTTATAGTGAGAACCGGTGCATGTTCTCCACTGTAGGAACGGCCGGTACAACACATATATATATATATATATATATATATATATATATATTTAGGGTCATCCACAGACACGTGTTTCGACTTATCAAGTATCTTCAGTGTGTCTAGACATTTTGTAAACTACTTACAGCAGGAATTGAACTCCGGTCGGTTGGGTATCAGTCCGGCACCTTAACCATTAGGCTGTCTTCACTTACAGAACGGGAAGGGGATTTTAACTGTTTTAATACACACATTGCTTTGTGTGTAAAGGCCGTCACAGAGTGCTCCATTCCTTATAGGGAAGAGCATTGCGTTTACGCTTGAGTTGGCGGCCGTCAGCGAGATCCCCCCTCCAGACTGCTCAAATATATATATATATATATATATATATATATATATATATATATATATATTCCATTCTTTCTTTTCTTTATTAATTCTTCTCATACTGTCGGATTCATTTCCAACTTCCATTTTTACACACACACACACACACACACACATATATATATATATATATATATATATATATAAAGGGTCTTATAATTTGCTTGAAGCATTGTGTATATATTGGTTTGGAAGTTGGTTTTGAAGGCTATCACAATGCAGGTGTAAAGAAAAAATATAGGTAGCTACGGTGTTGTTTGTTAACCTGTGATTTATTCTTAATATTTCGAGATAAAATCTCTTCTTCAGAAGAACACTGGAACTGAAGTATTTGTCGCTCGTTGCTTCTTACAAGTCCTCCCTACGGTATATTTACCAGCCCCTCCACGAGCAAGATGCGACACAAGGTAAATATATATATTGATCAGGGTTGGATACCGTGGGGAGGACTTGCAAGAAGCAACGGGCGCTAGGAGTGGATGGTTTGGTAACCAGTCCAGGAGAAAGAAAACTGTTAAATATGTTTAAGAAATTGACATTGTGTCGCATCCTGCTCGTGTGGAGAGGTTGATAAATACATATATTAATCAGGCTTGGATACCGTGGGGACGAATTGCAAGGAGCGTCGACCGCTAGGAACGGATGTCGAGAGAGTCATAGGAAACCGTGCTGTCAGCATGATTTGATGATTATGAAATCTATATCGCACCCGGTTTCTATTTACAGCAAATGGATCTACGATCGGCATTAATATAAATTCACTAATGTATATTTTCAGAAATAAATGCTAAACACTCGAGATGGAAATTAAAAAAAACAAAAACATTGTTCGAAAAGTGCTCGGAGCAAATCGACTTACCATCAACACAAGAAGGGAATGTTTTACTTTTCATATAAGTATGCGCTTATATTGCTGCATTATTCATATGCACTCATACTTAGATGCAACTGCACATAAGCACATGTGCATACGTATAAAAAACAATGAATTAGAACGTATAATGATATTTTCTATTGAATATTTCTGGTTTTCTATATATCTTATTTTTCACAAATTACCCAATGCATTATATATATATATATATATATATATATATATAATTATATATACTAGCAAATTTTTGCACCCGGAGGGTGCAAGTTTTTAAGTTTTAATATAATAAAATATCATGTTAAATTAGAAAGGCTAATAAAACTGAATAAGAATGCAGATAAAAAGATTTGGAACAGAGGGAGTATAATCGAAAAATAGAACAACTTTGAAACTAACTCTTCCATCATTTTCCATTACTCCCGTCTTTCATTGGTAAATTTTCCTAATTTAATTATTTAGTTAAAATAGGAAGTAAAGAATAAAATTACAGTTATTTCTTCTTGTTAATGGATTTCTTTTAAGATTTATCCTCGAGATTTTTGCTCATATTCAATAAGATAAAACCAAACAATTAGAAATCAATAATAATAAGCATATATTTATTAAAATCAGATTTTTTATATCAATATGCAAATTAGCATTCCCATTCACACTGTAAACTGCTATTTTGTAGTATATATAAATAAAATTGCATGTTATTTATATGTAGATATTGTAAACAGTATTAATAATGTAAAACAATTTTATTAATATTTGAGGAATAAATAAAAAAATAAAATCATGGTGAATATGACGTAAATAACTAAGGGAATTGTGACTTGTATAGTAATATAGTTTCGGTTACAGACACAAAAATCTCCATTATAATAAAATCTGTTTCAACTTTATTAAGTCTCATCAGCGATGTATACTAATGATTTCCCTCCGACAGAAATCGAAACCGGTAGTCCAATTGCTGATGAGACTTAATAAAGTTGAAACAGACTGTACGATGTTCTAGCATCGCATGATCATTTGCGAAATTCACTTGTCATGGTTATTTTCTATAATTATCGAATTTTATACGATATACGCATTGTAATTGCCTTCAAGCAAATAATATATATATATATATATATATATATATATATATATGAGAAGTAAACAAACAGACGATGTTTGTGATATGGCTATTTTCAGCCGACAATATTTGGGAGAATATGTGCTTAATTGAAGTCGAACCTAATTTTTGAAAGTTAATTCATTAATAATTAATTAGGCGGGATTACCTATTTAATTACCTCCACACCAAACGGACTTAGCATGATTTCTTCGTTTTGTTAAGTAGTAGGTATTTATATTCCTCTTAACTGACCTCTACACGAACTTACGAGAAGTAAACAAACAGACGATGTTTGTGATATGGCTATTTTCAGCCGACAATATTTGTGTGGAGGTAAGACGCTTGCCTGTCAATTTGACAGACAGGTTTCAAATCACACTCGGGGCGGTCTTCGTATCTATAGGTCTGCTGATGAGGCCTAATAGACCGAAATGTACATACAGAGATTGATTTTTCTCGATTTGTTTAGCCTTACATATAAATAGGTAATCCCGCCTAATTAATTATTAATGAATTAACTTTCAAAAATTAGGTTCGACTTCAATTAAGCACATATTCTCCCAAATATATATATATATATATATATATATATATATATATATATATATATAAGGGTTTTGTAATTTGCTTGGAGCATTGTGTTTATATTGGTTGGTTTTGAAGGCTATCACAATGCAAGTGTAAAGAAAAAAAGCAGGTAAGTATGATGTTGTTTGTTAACCTGTCATTTTATTCTTAATATTTCGGGATAAAAAATCCCCTCATCAGAAGATCACTAGAACTGAAGTGGTGCTAGTAGTTGCTCAATTTGTTCTGTCTCATGTCTTCCAAATTCTGTGTGTGTGTGGGGGGGAGGGTGCTTGCTTATGTGTGTGTGTTTGTGTGTGTTTTTTCTTTACACTTGCATTGTGACAGCCTTCAAAACAAACCAACAAACCAATATATATATATATATATATATATATATATATATATATATATATATATATAAGATTTTTGGATGTTTGTTTTTTAGAAGCATTGTTGATAAAGTATATATTATATTTTTTACTTGAAGGCAATTACAATGCATGTATCGCATAAGAAAAAGTATCGAATTTTATGCGATACATGCATTGTAATTGCCTTCAAGTAAAATATAATATATATATATATATATATACACCCAATCACACCACTAGTTAGAGTCTAGTAAGAGTTATGTTAACTTATTCCGGGAGTTTACGACATCTAATGCTATTTATACCTAAAATGCAATTCTAAAATATTTATTATTGTTACAATGCTCTGCACTTTCGTGCAAGCATTTTGTTGAATTTACCAGTTTTAAATATTATCTAAGATTTTTAGATTTCATCTAATATATATATATATATATATATATATATATATATATATATATATATATATATATATATATATATATATATATATATATATATATATATATATATTATATATATATATATAATATATATATATATATATATATATATATATATATATATATATATATATAAGTGTATATATATAATATATATATATATATATATATATATATATATATATATATATACACCAAAACATTTAGTGATATATGTTTTTTCCTGGGGGATAAATCATAATTGTATATTATTGATTGGGAATAAGCTAAAATTGTCGATATATTCCCCCGCAGAACCTTTTTGCCGTAAATCGATGCCCCGAGCATATTTCAGCTTAGAATAAATATACAAGTCACGTGACTTTGTTTTTAAACGTAAGGAATTGAGAGGATTTTACGGGTTCCTCGTTTAAAATTCTTAAAATCTGCCCAACAGAATGTTTTGTCGTAAATAGTTTTGTTTACTGGTAAATTCATAAATAGCCGTAGGACTAGAATGTGATGAAACTGATGTTCTTGTATTTTTCAGGTTGGCTACCTTGATTGAAAAAAATCAACTGAATAATTTCAAATTATCTTCTGTAAATTGAGAGAAGACTTACCCCTTGTGGCAAAGCGGGCGAGAACCTGTGTCGCTTGCAGGATGAGTTATGGCTGCCTTGGTAAAAAAAGTAAAGTCGTCGGGGCGGCCTAATGTCGGTATCAGCCAATCAGCGAGGGAATCTATCCCCTTTTCAATAGCGCTACACCAAGGAGATTATTTAGCGTCTGAGATGGAGCGCCACACCTACCATCAGCTCCTTACTTTACCGCACAGATCCCTGTGCTACTCATACGCTGAGTCGGCGAGGACTGGTATCGAACTAGGAACCTTGTGGTTTCTAGCCAAACGCTCTACCGACTGAGCTAACCCGGCCCCGTCCTGGTACTACAATTTAAATATGTGCGATTTCTAAGCAAAAAGACCTGGTAAATAACTATAAGCTCAGCTCAGTTTGTCACAAAACCAGAAATATGGGACACCCAGTGAGAATCATCCTCATTAGTAAGGCCCTAATAGGTAGGCTTCATAACTTGTTTTAAATTTGCGGTAGACCGTGTATCAAGAAAGTCACGTATGCAAATTTCTCGTACATAAAACGAGACAACGGAAAAGGAGGTGTGATGCTTCGAAACGGTGGATGAGTCGTGTTCGAAGGACTGCTAGAAGATTGTTGTTGGAGGAGAATTTTTTTCATCAAACTTTGCAGTTGAAGAAAGAAATTAAGCGAATCAATTTCACAGTCTATATCTTTTATGATTTTTAAAAGATATTTTTTTATTTTATTTTAATTCGGCCTGTCCCGAAACGGAAGCAATACAACATTAATTGCAAATGTTGTAATAGTTTGTTTTACCAATTCTGTTTTGTCTTATTTTTGGCCCTCTTCCAGTTAGTCAAAAAAGGGTTATTTCCTATAAGTCTAACATGATCAAAGGGGAACCACTCTTGACTGATAAATTATTTATTTATTTTCCCATTAAACTAACCCTAACCCTAAACCCTAACCCTAGCTCTAAACACTACCCCTACCCCTAACCCCGTCTTCTTTTTTCCTAGTAAATAAATAAATGAATAAATAATTTATCAGTCAAGAGTGGTTCCCCTTTGATCATGTACTTATAGGAAATAACCCCCCAAAAGACCTTCCTCTACCTCTTGCATCCCTTTATCACCATCGCTCCCAGGTCCACACTGACCCGGAGTGGTAGTACCTGTTACGGTCCAATCTCTGGGGTAACTAAAAATGTGTATATAAAAAATGCACCTATATGATTGTCCCAAAATATGGAGGCGCGTGGTCTAATGGTTAGAGTCGTAGGAAATGGACTCGTCAACGCGAGTTCAATTCCTGGACGAAGCTGTTGGCATTTCACATGGCGCTAATATCCTTGGGAAAGGTATGAATATAATTCTCCCTCCAGCTATGGGTAAATAGCAGGGCAGACTGGACTCTTTAACCATGGCTAGGTAACCAGTCTAGGAGAAGGAAAACTCTGAATTCAAACCTGTTAAACTCCGCTTAAGAAATTGACCTTGTGTAGCATCCTGCTCGTGCGGAGGGGTTGGTAAATATATATATGATTGTCCCAACCTTATTACACTTGTGGCAACCCCTAATCCTTTTTATTAGAGATGTGGCTAGAAGGCAGTGGCTGAGGGTATTCCTGTCCTGTGTATGACGTTAAACTCTATCTGTGGTTGAGGTTCCAGTTCTCGAGATCTGGGAATGTGGAGTACCCCTTCATCACTGTTGCTTCCAGGTCCATTCTGACTGGAGTGGTCGTACTTGTTAGGGACCAGTGTATGGGTTAAATAGAAAGTTTATTTATTTAAAAAAATTGAGTTTTAAAAATTGTCTTCCAAACTATCAATACGAACCTTTCAAAACTTTTCAGGCATTAAATAACCCATCAAGATTGATATGCCTTAAACAAAACAAACTCACAATGTATTAAACAAAAATGTCTTCGACATAAAATAACCCAATGGGTTGACATGCCGTAAACCCCAACCAACCTATCCTCTCTCTTACCCCCTTATATATATTTACACTCATGCAACACACTACTTAGGCTAGATGGTCAGTGAAGATGGCCTCTCTTATAGCAACCTCCAACACTTTTTATCATATATGTGCAAGAATGCG
>CM042172.1:71288356-71293356 GCA_023376005.1 Doryteuthis pealeii | reverse complement strand
ATTATCTATTAATAATGAAGATTGTGTGTATTTCTGTCTGTAACAAAAACTACGTCATAGCTCTACGTCACAGCCTACGTCACAATATTCTTATACTATATACTCCCAAAATTTGAGTAAACAATTTAAAAAAAATTTTTTTTTATTTTCGTTCTTTTTTTTTTTTACAGAAAATTCATTAAAGGATTAAAAAATAAAACAATTTGAAATGTAAACTTTAAATATATATTAAAATAAAACAAACTATATATAGATATATAATACCAGGCATGTATTTATTAAAACTTGTTTTAAAAAACAATGAGGACTGTCTAATGTTGCATGTTCAAATTTTGAGTGTATTTATTCTATGTTATGAGGTAAGCAGTGACGTAATTTTTGTTACAGACAAAAACCGGAAGCGAATCTCCATTATTAATAGATATGCTAATTCAAATTTGATTGTAACTTTATTAAGTATACACACCATTCCACATATTTGTTCAATTAGACTATTGAATTCATTTTTGTATTACATTTATTGTTAGTGTTACTTGATCACATTTTTTTTATCTACATTCAATCAATCTATACATGACTGAAATCAGAATTAGTATGAATTTATAACTTGGTACAAATGTGTCAGTAAATTATTTTTTTTCTTTTTAAGAATGTTTTAAATCTGAATTAAGTGTCTGAAAGGTGCAACATTTAAAAACACACTCTTGTCCCAATACTAAATATAGTAAACCCTTATTACAATGCATTCTTATAGTAAAATCATTTCCTATACATTCTTATAGTAAAATTCTTTCCAATGCATTCTTATAATAAAATCATTTCCAATGTATTCTTATAGTAAAATAGTTTTCAATACATTCTTATAGTAAAACCCTTTCCAATGCATTCTTATAGTAAAATTCTTTCCAATGTATTCATATAGCAAAACCCTTTTCCAATGTATTCTTAAAGTAAAACCCTTTCCTTTCCTATGCATTCTTATAGTAAAACCCTTTCCAATGCATTCTATAGTAAAACCCTTTCCAATGCATTCTTATAGTAAAACCATTTCCAATGCATTCTTATAGTAAAAACCATTTCCAATGCATTCTTATAGTAAAACCCTTTCCAATGCATTCTTATAGTAAAACCCTTGTCCAATGCATTCTTATAGTAAAACCATTTCCAATGCATCTTATAGTAAAACCCTTTCCAATGCATTCTTATAGTAAACCATTTCAATGCATTCTTATAGTAAAACCCTTGTCCAATGCATTCTTATAGTAAAACCATTTCCAATGCATTCTTATAGTAAAACCATTTCCAATGCATTCTTATAGTAAAACCCTTTCCAATGCATTCTTATAGTAAAACACTTTCCAATGCATTCTTATAGTAAAACTTTCAATACATTCTTATAGTAAAACACCTATGCATTCTTATAGTAAAACCCTTTCCTATGCATTCTTATAGTAAAACTCTTTTCAATACATTCTTATAGTAAAACACTTTCCAATGCATTCTTATAGTAAAACCATTTCTAATGCATTCTTATAGTAAAATACTTTCCAATGAATTCTTATAGTAAAACTCTTTTCAATACATTCTTATAGTAAAACTCTTTTCAATACATTCTTATAGTAAAACCATTTCTAATGCATTCTTATAGTAAAATACTTTCCAATGAATTCTCATAGTAAAACCCTTTCCAATACGTTCTTATAGTAAAACCCTTTCCAATACATTCTTATAGTAAAACCCTTTTCCAATGTATTCTTATAGTAAAACCCTTTCCAATGCATTCTTATAGTAAAACACTTTCCAATGCATTCTTATAGTAAAACCCTTTCCAATGCATTCTTATAGTAAAACCCTTTTCCAATGTATTCTTATAGTAAAACCCTTTCCAATGCATTCTTATAGTAAAACCCTTTTCCAATGCATTCTTATAGTAAAACCCTTTCCAATGCATTCTTATAGTAAAACTCTTTTCAATACATTCTTATAGTAAAACGCTTTCCAATGCTTCTTATAGTAAACCTTTCCATGGATTCTTATAGTAAAACTCTTTCCAATGCATTCTTATAGTAACACCCTTTTCCAATGCATTCTTATGGTAGTAAAACCTTTTCCAATGCATTCTTATAGTAAAAAATGCATTCTTATAGTAAAACCTTTCCTATGGATTCTTATATTTCTATAGTAAACCATTTCCAATGCATTCTAATAAAACTCTTTCCAATACATCCTTATAGAAAACTCTTTTCAATGCATTCTTATAGTAAAATCATTTCCAATGCATTCTTATAGTAAAACCACTTTCTAATGCATTCTTATAGTAAAACCCTTTCCAATGCATTTTCATCGTAAACCCTTATTACAATGCATTCTTATAGTAAAACCATTTCCAATGCATTCTTATAGTAAACCCCTTTCCAATGCATTCTTATAGTAAAATCATTTCCAATGCATTCATATAGTAAAACCACTTTCTAATGCATTCTTATAGTAAAACCCTATCCAATGCATTCTTGTAGTAAACCCTATTCCAATTCCATTGTAGATAGCAGATCCATCACTACTGAATAGCGAGTTCCTTCCTCACCGACTGTCCCATAGTCGCTACCTTGTGTCACATTATAAACGTGGCGAACGTTTTACGGATAAGCAAGACCAGATAAACAGGATTTACATTTTTGCATTTCCTCTTGGATGATTTGAACGGTCTCCTTTTTAACCACAGGGTGTTGCAAGATAATAACGTTCATACAATTAAGGAATATAAGGAATATATTAGGTACTGGCAAAATGAGCCTAAAATGCGTTTTTGACAAAATGACTTTAGCACCCCCCCCTCTACAGAAAATAATTTACCAAAAATCAGGGAATTATCGGATTTTAATGAAATTTTCAGTGTTTATTTATCAATGAAGGATCTTTATAATGCATCAGTTATTTTATTTCAAAACTTTCTCATTTTTTCAGGTCACTTAATTTTCACCCCCCCCCTTATGTTGGGGGCCTAACATTTTTTCGAGTTGGTCTTATACTGTATTAATTACAGTATAAATAATGAGATAAAAAACCGAAGTTATGAATAGAAACAAAAGAAAATTTACGGTGGATTTTCTATGAGAAAATAAGTACCGAAAATTGAAAAATAAAATGTAAAAAATAATATATAATTAATTTTTTGGAGATTTCTTTTTTACTCATGTCGATAATTATTTAATTAGCTATTATCTTATAAAAGAACAAATTATGCATCGATATTTTTTCTGCTTAAAAAAGGGGGGTACATTTTCAATAGAGCTTTTCTTCAAAACTTATTACTTTCGTCTAAAAAATAAGGTTTGCATTAAGTATATATTTATTTCTAGAATCTAAAAATATAACATTTTAAACTTAACATCAGACTTTTCCCATTTTAAATGAATTTTATATATTAATTTTTCATAGCAAAAATACTAAATTAAAGTTTTAAAATAAAATGATGCATGATAAAATTCATTAATTGTTAAATCAATACTGAAAATGTCATTAAAATCGGATAATTACCTGATTTTTGGTAAATTTTTTCGCAATCCCGAATGTTACATAAAAATTGTAAACAAGCGCCTAAAACCATTGAAAAATAGACAGAATGGCGGATCGCGTTTAAATTGACCAAAACAAATCGGTTTAAATCTATTAAAAATAAACTGCATATGTAATGATATTTTTCTTTTTTTTAATGATGGTCATTATGTTTCTACTTATCGATTTAGAGAAAGTTTGACCTTAAATAATAGATTTAATTATTTTTAATTCGCTTTTAAAACTCGTAGCAGACGATTTTATTGCCAGTACCTACAATATATAGATATTACGTAAGATTATATTGAATTAGTTTTTATGGGCCACCCTATATCCTAAAAAGACCTATTGCAAAATTTTTGACTCACCCTAGTTTAACAGTAGTTTTTTTTTTTAATTACAGCAGGCCATTTTATGACAGATTTTTTGTTTTGTTCTTTCTTTTAAAATCTCAAATGCGTGAAAGTGAGTGTCGCGGCATGGGGAGGGAGCGGTAGGTAAGGGGGTTAATCCGCTTCCTCGTCCGACCACCTTATCTTCGTGACATCTGTGAGTATGTTAACCCTGTTATGGTTTAGCGGGTAACACATCATTAAAAACGGATCGTTTGCGTCGCTGGCTATTGTGCTTGTCCGGGTCGCCCTTTTTTTTCAGATGATATACTCAACATGACAACAGCTAGAAAAGCGGATACAAAAGACGAGAAAATAATCCACTTTCATCGCACACTGCCCCCCTACTTTCGCACACTGCCCCGCCCCCTCCATCGCACTTTGCCCCACACCCTACCCTAGTTTTGTGCGTTTTTGCTTCGTTGCTCTCACGTCAGGTAGTTCGGTTCAGCTTGGTCAATCATACTCATCTGTTAACACATTCACAAACACGGCAATAAGTATCGTGGCCAGCTTGGAAAAGGTACTCGTATATCTGTATTCATTACCCCGACAGTCCTACCTTCTCTTTATATATATATATATATTATATATATATATATATATATATATATATATATATATATATATATATATATATATATATATATATATATATATATATATATATATATATATATATATATATATATATATATATATAACATACATATGACTATACAGACGAGTGTTTCTCCGTCTTGCACAGAGCTAGGTCCAAGCAGCACCTAACCATTCATGAAGCTACTTATATTTCTTTCTTTCGCCCCGCTCTGTGCAGATACCCCCCCCTTTACTTGTTGGGAGACATCTCTAACCCTGTTTCGATCTGAGGGTACATATATATACCCCCCTTTTCTTTCTTTTTTCTTCCCTTTTTTTGTCCCCCTCTGGCTTACCTCCATTCGTTCTTAAAGAGTATTTCTTATACAATCTGACTTTTATTCGTCGCCGGTGTTTATACTCGAAAAAGAACCGGTCGAAAAGGCCTCCGTATTCCCCACATTTTATATT
>CM042172.1:71280856-71283356 GCA_023376005.1 Doryteuthis pealeii | reverse complement strand
AAGCTGGTTTTAATTCCGAATTTTGATTGGTGTTACAATTTTATGGGCCATCCTTTATCCTTCAAGCAAGAGCGCTTGTCCAGTGGAAATTCTTGGTAATCCTTTAATAAAGAAATCTTAGTATTGTAAGTTCCTTTGTCAATGGTTGCAAGTGGGCTATGAAAGAATCAGTGTTTAAGTTATTAATCAGCCAAAAATTATGGCTGTTGATTGGCGAAGGAATAAACCACGTGATCTCGCCTAGTCTATAAATTTAGGTGGGAAATTGTAGCACGCCTTATATCCAGATATATGCCAACAGTTGGCTTTCTTATCGTGAGGAAATGGTTAACAAGCTAGACTTGCAGAACCATTACTGTTGTATACCCAAATGTTGGTTGGTATTCTTCCGTCAACTAAAGACGATGGCGTAGTGTCCACTTTTTTATCTGCAACTGCGTGAGTGGCTGAATAGACCAATTTTTGAATGGCAATCTCTGGTGCAGTGATTGCAAACAAACGATGATGCTTGCTGGAGTTGCTGTTGTCTCTCGTTCTTTCTGGCTCTCTTTTCTGTGGCGGTTTCTTTCCTCTCTTTTTCACTCCTTTTTGTTCCTTGTTTGACGAGGAGGCGCCAGGTCGCACGGTCTTCTGCATAAGCCTCCCATGCGTTTATATCGATGTAGCATGTCTTCATGTCTCTCTTGCAGACATCTTTGAAGAGCATGCGTGGTCTCCCTACCGGTCGTGTGCCCTCTCTCACCATACTGTAGGCCTTTGGGGATGGCCACATATCGTCGCGTATGTAATCGAGACAGGAGACTCATGTGTGTGTGAGTGTGTGTGTGTGTGTGTGTGAGAGAGAGAGAGAGAGAGAGAGAGAGAGAGAGAGAGAGAGAGAGAGAGAGAGAGAGAGAGAGAGAGAGAGAGAGAGAGAGAGAGAGAGAGAGGTCTTACTTGTTCTTCATTTCTGCTTTACTGCTTCGTCTATGGTCGTCATCTTGTCATCTACTAGTTGTTATGTTCTTCTAACTGCTTCTTCCGAGGGCTACCATTTTAGTAATTCAATTAATAAACTCACTAGACTTTTATTTTCTATAAATCAACCTCGCAGTAGCACGTCTACTCTGCGTCAATTTTTGGTTGAAACTAAATCTAAATCTAGTCACGTGTTTCTTGGGACGAGTTCTCTAGAGGTCAGACGGGTTTACCAACAGTTCTGATATTTTTCTACTGGCTGATCTGAAAACCAATGGCCCCTTCAGCTACAGGGTTTGTCAACAATTTTTCCTACCACATAAATTATGTAACATTACTTGTGAATAGCGAATCCGATCTTCGCTAGATGCCGCATACTTACGACATTGTGTTGCATCCAATCATGGCGAATGGATTGGACACTGATTGCCTTACAAAGGCTACAGAAACCAGTCTTACCTACCACCATAATTGCGGTGGGGAGAACATATACAAGCATTGGGCATCTCACGTTGTGTAATGGTTAGCAAGCTAGATTCGCGGACCATTGTTAGTGAGTTCGGTTCTCGCTGGGTACTCCTTACTTCTGGCCTTGTGCCACATTTAAGCTAAGCTTAGTAAATAACGATATTCATATATTTTCCAAGGACATTAGCGCGAAGTGAAACGCAAAGAGACTTCGTCCAGGATTTGAACTCTGATCGCTGATTTTATTTTCTTCGACGATAACCGTAACGGTTAAAAAATAAAAAGAAGTTAGAATTGTGGGGTAATGATAATTGATAAAATGCAAACAGCTTCATCGTGTATTTGAACTCGGGTTGTTGATTTCATTTTCTTAGGCAATAATCGTTACGGTAAAAAGAAAAGAAATTAGAATTGTGGGGGTAATGAAAATATATGAAATGCAAACAGCTCTGTTCTGGAATTGAACTCGAGTCGTTGGTTTCATTTTCTTCGACGATAATCGTTACGGTTAAAAAATTAAAAAAAAGTTAGAATTGTGGGGGTAATGAAAATTGATAAAATGCAAACATCTTCGTCATGGATTTGAACACGAGTCGTTGATTTTATTTTCTTAGACGATAACCGTTACGTTTAAAATAAAATGAAAAGAAGTTAGAATTTTGGGGATAATAAAAATAGATGAAATGCAAATAGCTTCGTCGTGGATTTGAACTCGAGTCATTGATTTCGTTTTCTTAGGCGATAATCGTTACGGTAAAAAAAGATGAAAAGAAGTTAGAATTGTGGGGGTTATGAAAATATATAAAATGCAAACAGCTTTGTCTTGGATTTGAACACAGGTCGATTTTATTGTCTTAGACGATAACCGTTACGGTTAAAAAAAATGAAAAGAAGTTGAAATTGTGGGGATAATAAAAATAGACGAAATGCAAACAGCTTACTCAGGGATTTGAACTCGGGTCGTTGATTTCATTTTCTTCAATGATAACCGAGAAAGCGTGAAGTATATTTGTTTTATTTGGAAATTATTTGCAAATTTCACGATAAACGCTTTATCAATCGGCGCCATTTAAAA
>CM042172.1:71258356-71275856 GCA_023376005.1 Doryteuthis pealeii | reverse complement strand
TGTGTGTGTGTGCGTGTGTGTGTGTGTGTGTGTGTATGTGTGTGTAAGATGTGAGTGTTTCCGTGTATATCTAGGTGCAGTAAGAAACTGAAGAAGAAAGAAAGAAAGAAAGAAAGAAAGGAAAAGAAAAAAATGACTACACATATGTTAGCGAAAGCCAATGTTTGTCGTGTAATGCTTACTGTCGAAATGGACACGCCGACATGAGTTCAAATCCTGGACGAAGCTGTTTGCATTTCACATAGCGCTAATACTCTTGGAAGAGGTGCGCATCGAACTGTTTTACCTCCAGCTATAGTCAAAGAGTAGGACAAACTTGGCTCTTTAACCTTGGGTAGGTAACCAGTCTAGGAGAAAGAAAATCTGAATTCAAACCTGTTAAACACCCCTTAAGAAACTGACCATATAACAACATAACTAAATTAGGTCTACATATGCTCTATCACCGATATAGAGCACTCTTTATTCATATATATAGCAAACTCCATTCGATCGGATTTCAATCCCGGCTGTAGGTAGCTTACAAATGTCTAGCTACACTGAAGAGACTTGATAAATCGAAACACGTGTCTGTGGATGACTCTACAAATGCTCCCCATCCGCCTAGGGTTGAGCACTCTGGGGGGTGGATTCCGCTGAGGGCCGCCAACTCAAGCGTAAACGCAACGCTCTCCTATATAAGGGATGGAGCACTCTATGACGGCCTTTACACACAAAGCGATGTGTGTATTAAAACAGTTAAAATCCCCTTCGTATTCTGTAGGTGATGACAGACTGGTGGCTAAGGTGACGGACTGACACTCAACCGATCGGATTTCAATCCCGGTTGTAGGTAGCTTACAAATGTCTAGCCACACTGAAGAGACTTGATAAGTCGAAACCGTGTCTGTGGATGACTCTCCCCTCCCCCCTCTCTCCTCTATATATATATATAATATATATAGAGAGAGGAGAGAGTCACCCACAGACACGTGTTTCGACTTATCAAGTTATATATATATATATATATATATATATATATATATATATATATATATACTAGTAGAGAAACGTGACCCATTGTGTCACCCATTCAGCTCTGGTAGATAATTGAGATAGGGAAAAGGGTGTTGGCAAAGGCGAATAAAATAAAATAAAAATACGGCCGGACGAAACCGTAAAATCCTTTTTTTTTTAAGCTTTCTAAGAAAGGAAATGTTTGACCTCATTTAAGCTACGGGTTGCTGGTTGTGAAATTTAACATAGAAATACATTTCAAATTCTCGCGCCTCTCTCTCTCTCTCTCTCTCTCTCTCTCTCTCTCTACCATCCAGAGTAACTAACATTATATAACGAGGAGGTAGTCAAGAGATACATAAAGAGAATGAGGATGCGTGTTCGAATCTCGCCGTGGGCACTGTTATTAATGATCGCAGAAGAATAGTCTGAGACCTGCAATAAAAAGCAACAACTATAAGATGAAAGAAATACGAAGCAAAAAAATTGCTTTTAGCAGATTAAAAGATTCAAAAATTCGATAATCAAACGAAATAACCACAATTCTGGCACAAGGCCAAAATATGGGATCTCTAGTAAGAATCAAGGACTATATGACCTTTAGGCACTATACCACTCCGGGTCAGAGTGGACCAGGGAGCAATGGTGATGAAGGGTGCTCCACATTCCCAAACTCCAAAACTGNACATAGACGATAAGAAAGAGATAGACACAGAGTAATAGTAAGGGATTGATCAGTTTTATTTTAATTGCAAATTCCGACGAATTAGAACCAAATTAAAACATTTTTTTTCATACAATGCTAAAAGTAAGGAATAATTTAGTATAATTTTCGTGTCATTAAACTAAACAGTGAAATAAACCTTTAGGAAGCAAAAGTTGATTTACTCAGCATTAGTATATATATATATATATAATATATATATATATATATATATATATCTTGTGTGTGTGTGTGTGGTGTGGAAGAAAAATGGAACTTAAGAGAATGTTTTGTGTCAGCTTCAGAACCGTTTGTCTCTGCGTTTTCATTATTCAAACACAATCTATGAACGCTAGTTTTTTCACTCAGTATTTTAGGTGATTGATCAACAAAAGACTTTCACAATCTCCTTATTATCTGTGATGAATTTATTTCCTTAAAACAAATCCCCGAGAAAGATCTACTAAACAGATTGAACACTGCAGCGTTGGCTAATACTTACCAACTCATTTTTATTTAAACCTGTGCTTTTTTTCTCACCATATTATATATATAATATATATATATATATATATATATATCGTTTTTGCCATAGAAAATGATATGAGGGTTCAAATCCAGGACAAGGCTATTTGCATTTCACATATGCCACTTTAAAAATGGCTTGTATTATAACCTTTTCTTGCCAAGATTGTAAAATCAATATATTTTATTGTATACGTAAGATGTGTAAAAGTGAGAAAGTGTATAACGGTACACTCAAATTATGTAAGAACAATTACGAGGATTGTGCTTATATATGTATATATATATATATATTATATATATATATAACATATATATATATATATATATATATAATTATAATTATATAATGTATTAATAAATAAGTAATCCACAGACACGTCTTTCAGGTTTCACCTCTCATCAGTGTGGCTATTACATTTAACAGCTACTCATGACGGTTTGAGACCTGAATGAATTTTCGTTCGCCAAGTCACTTACCCATACGGCCAGTAGCAGAGAAGAGAGAAGAGAGAGAGATGAGAGAGACGAAGAGAGAGAGAGGAGACGAGAGAAGGAGAAAAGTGCGTACGATAGATAGACTGTTGAGACACTCACATATAATACTTAATAATCTAAGTTGAGAGAGGAGAGAGAGAAGAAGAGAGAGAGAGACGAGAGAGAGAAGGAGAGAGAGAGCCAAGAGAGAGAGAGAGAAATAATCGATAGCCATTTCTTGAACCTGTAAATGATGTTTAAGATGAATATATCGAGAGAGAGAGAGGAGAGAGACGAGAGAGAGAAGGAGGAAGGAAGGAGAGAGAGAAGATGAGGAGAGCAGGTTGAAGGAACGAAGAAGAACCGGAAGTGAAAAAGAGAATAAGAATAGATAGACCGAGTTAAGCACACACATATATTATTTATAATCTATAGAGAGAGAGAGGAGAGAGAGAGAGGAGAGAGAGGAGAGGAGAGAGAGTAGAGAGGGGGGAGGAAGAGAAAATGAAGATCGATAGATAGAACATAATCTTTGTTAAATGATGTAATTGAATGTTAAAGAGGAATATAATCTGCGAGAGAGAAGAGAGAGAGAGGAGATGAGGAAGAAGAGAGAAGAGAGAGATGAGAGAAAAGAGAAAGAGAGAGAGAAATAGAGGAAAGAAGAGAAAAAGAGACGTGAAACATATAAGAAGATGAATAGAAGAAGCTGAGTTAAGCACAATACATATAAGTATAGATGCTGTGTGTGAAAGATAGATAGAGGAGTAGAAGACAGACATAGACGAGATGAGAGACGAGATGAGAGAGAGAGAGGAGAGAAGAGAGAAGAGAGAGAGAGTAGATGAGAGAGGAGAGAGAGAGGGTGGGAGTATACGTATTTGACCTGAGAAAAATGTTAATATTGTTCTCGAAGGTATCAAAAAAAGACCCCAAAAAGAATTAGGACTTTGTGTAGTTTACGTAGCTTTGTAATACGAACAATGACAAAATATATCGCATGGGAGAATGTTTTCACAATATAGACGTAACCCACCCACAAAGAAATCCTAAGTTATACGGAAGAATTATTTGCGGAATATAGTATTTGTCAAGTTATAATGCTGTTGTAAGAAAAAACCAAAACTAAAAATGTAATCTTAGATTTTAAGGAACTTTGGACTCTTTTTTTAAATGAAAACGCCGCACAGAATTTTTTTGGGGAGAGGTGTGGGGTTATCTTAAAACTGTTTGTATATAGACACGTTTGTATCTTTTTGTCTTAGAATTGACCCCAGTTTGTATTCTTTCGCTACTCGGGCACCATTCTTTCTATCTCACGAGAGAAGTTCTGAGAAACTAGTATCGACGCCTGATGATTCGTGAGAATAATTAAACTATTAGTTCAAAATGGATTTGATTTTTTAATGATTTTTTTTAATTTATGAATAGCGTCTATTTATAAGTCTATTTAATAAATTTAGATTTACGAATAGATTTTTAAATACATTATAAATAGATTTTAAAATGAAAATAGTTTTATAAATAGATTTATAAATAAATAAATCTAAGCAGTGAATTTATAATAATATTATAAATAAATAATTATGAATAAATAATTTATGAATTAGAATAATTATTTAATAAATAGATAAATATAATAATGAATATAATTAATAAATAATAAATAATAGATAATTAATAATAATTAATATAATACATAATAATAATATAATATAGGAACTCAAAAGAGAAACGAGATCAACTTATAATTGCTGCACAAAATAATGCCAAAGAGACAAACTACAATCAAAGCCGGAAAATTGATAGGACCCATCAGTAAATCGATAAGATTGACAATGCTAGGCTCTATTGATGAATGAGATGCAGTACTGTATACCTATATTCATCGATGCCGATTGTCTAGCACAGCACAAGAGAACAATAACGACATCTTTATCGGGGTGGGAACGGTTGACCTGGGACCCTGCTATAGCACAAACAGTTATTCTCGACCTAAGGTATATGTCATAACCAGATCTGTTATGAAACGAAAGACGCATAAAATTCTCTGGGCTTTTGAAATAAAACGGATCACCTTATCCCAGCAAGAAGACCAGAACTCTCTGTTGTGACAACAGCCAATAAAACAAAGAACTTGTAACTAGTGTCGGATGTTGCATCCCGAACCACGACAAGCGGATAAGGGATGCATAAGACTAAGAGAGAGTGAGACAGATGAAATTCATGCTCACAAGTACTTACTACGTGCCAGAGTAAATTATGAATTGAAATGAAGGTGATACCATCTCTGGTGTGGTGTCCCAAAAGGATTGGAAAGGGTCTGGAAAATTTGAAAACAAGGAGAGGATTGAAGACATATCAGAACACTGCACTGCTGCAAATCTGCCAGAATACACTCAGAAAAGGTCCGGGGACATGAGGAGAGACTTGCTGTCACTCAGACTGCAGTTAAAGGACCACAGCTAAACTAGAATGTGAAAACTCAAAAGGAATAAATAATAATAATGAATAATAATAATATAATAATATAATAATAATAGATAAATAAATAAATAGAATAAATAATAGGAAATAAATCATTATTTGATATTAAATTAAATAATAATAATAAATATATAATTAATAAATAATAAATAATAATAATATAATAATAATAATAATGAATAATATAATGATATAATAATAATAACTAATAATAATAATAATAATAAAATAATACTAATAATAATAATAATATAAATAAGAATTCTCCCAGAAAAAGAAAGGATGTGCAATGGAAAAGAGGAAACCCACGACTTACTCTATATAGACCGAATACATTCTTAAAGAAGTAAAAATAAACGGAAAAATATTGCAATGGCCTGGTCGATACGAAAGCCTATGACATGGTCCACATACTGGATTTTAGAATCCTAGAAATGTATAAAATTTCCAACAACATATACTATTTAAAACATGAAAACTTGGGCGAATTTCAATTAAAAACAGGGGGGAAACTGGCGAACAATAACTGAAATCACCTGGCAGAAGTAATAAATTTTGCAAAGAGTATTTCCAAGGAGACTCATTATAACACTATCTTTTTATTGCAATAGATGCCGCTAATACCATATACTAGAAAAATGTTACTGGGGGATACAAAATTTTATAATTCAACAAGAAAGATCAACCACTTAATGTAACATGGGATGCACATTAAAATTTTTGCAATAAGAAGATTGGACACAGTACAATATTAGAATTATCAGCCAGGATATAGGGATGGAGAATTTGGAATGAACAATGTGCTATGCTCTGTATAAAAAAGAGTGAAAGAAAAACTAATTACATGGAAATACAACTAACGCAAATCAGGAAACTATAAAATCTCTTGAAGAAAATGAAAAGCTACAAATACTTAGGAATTTTTAGACAGCGGACAATATCATGCAAGAGAAAATGGAAAGGCAAAAAGTTAAAAAAGAATATCTCAGGAGAACTAGAAAACTCTAGAAACGGAAATAACAGCAGAAATCTGATCAAAGCGAAGTTAATACTCCTGTCCCCATTATAAGTACTTGCAGACCATTCTTAAAATGGACAAAGAAGAACTCAGACAGATAGACCACAAGACGAGAAAATATGACCCATGTCACAAGGCTCTCACCACTAGAGATGATAGAGCAGATGTATTGTCAAAAAGGAAGGGGAAGAGGTTTGCCAACATAGAGGAATGCGTAGAAACACAATCAGCAAGCTTGAAGATATCAACCAGGAAGAGCGAAGAACAATTACTTATGGCGGCCACAATAGTAGGAAACGGCAGATGGACAACGAAACAAAAGACTAAAGACAAAAACAAAAAATGGGAAGAAAAGACAATTATATGGACGCTTCAAAACGACACAATAGATAGTTGCACATGGAAAGACTTTGGACAATGGTGAAAAGGGAAACTCAAAAGAGAAACAGATTCATTATAATTTGCGCAACAAAATTATATGCCATAAGGAAAACTACATCAAGCGAAAATTGATAAGACCCAACAAAATAGTAATGTAGACATGTTGGTAATAAGAGATGAGACTGTTAACTCATATACTCTGCGAATGTAGCAAAACTGACAAGACTGAATACAAAACTAAGACACGAGCTGGGTTGGGAAGGTGATCCACTGGGAATTATGCATAATAATTAAAAATTTGACCACACAACATAAAATGTATATTGACATAAACCAGAATCTGTTATTAGAAATCGAATTTTTTCTTAATATATCTTTGGGACTTTGAAATTAAAACGGATCACCCTATCCCAGCAAGAAAGACTCAACCTATGTGTTGATATACACAAAAAAGAAAGAACGTTGTCAAGCTGGATTTTGCAGTGCCAAGCGATCAAGGGTGAAGGTTAAAGGGGAAAATGAAAAATTGACAAATATCTGGACCTTGCCAGAGAACTATGAAAAAGTTATGAATATGAAAGTGAAAGTTAGACCAATTGTAGTTTGGTTGCACTTGGAACAGTCCAAAAGGGTTAGAAAAGGTTTGGAAAGTTTGATATCAGCAGGAGGATTGAAACCATGTCAGAAACCTGCATCTGCTCATATCTGCAGAATACTTCAGAAAGTCCTGGAGACTGAGGAGACTTGCTGTACTTCAGACTCCAGTGAAAGACCAATCGAGCATAACACGGATGTAAAACTCAA
This sequence comes from Doryteuthis pealeii, assembly GCA_023376005.1. Classification (NCBI taxonomy): domain Eukaryota; kingdom Metazoa; phylum Mollusca; class Cephalopoda; order Myopsida; family Loliginidae; genus Doryteuthis; species Doryteuthis pealeii. Next base: position 71,268,465 of record CM042172.1, on the reverse strand, counting down.
AGGAATAATAATATAGTAATAATAATAATAATAATTAATAATATAAGTAAAATAAATGAAATTAAAATAATATTATAAATGAAATAAATATAGATTTTAAAATATAGTTAAGATTTGAATAAATTTTATTTATATAGATTGGTCTATTTAATAATTTTTTTTTATGAATTTTTAATAATAATAATATTTATTTATAAATTATTTATTTGATTTACTAATCTCAGATGTCGAGCTTAATACGTATTAAGTAAACTTAGTCTCTCTTTAACAATTTTCTCTTGGGGCTCTTTTACTCATCTTTCTTTCTTTCTTTCTCTTGCTTTTTTCTTTCATTCTCTTCTCTGCTCTCTCTCTCTCTCTCTTCTCTTCTCTCGTCCTCCTCTCGGTCCTTAGTATTATTTTCACTCGTCCTTACGAATTTCTTCTCTGGTCTGTCTGCCAGCGTGTCTCTATCTCTCTTTAATTAGATTTTCTTCTTGGCTCTTTTGCCCAGCTTTCTCTTCTTTCTTTCTTATTTGTTTCTTTCTTTCTTTCTTTCTGTTTCTTCTTTCTTTCTTTGACTTCTTCTGTATTTTGATGTAGAACAAATACCTAATGACATCATCTTTTCTTTTTTTCATTCGAATCAGAATTATTTTTCTCCGTTCCGATTTCTCATTCCAACATTTTCGTTTTTCCTTATTTTTTTTCAAAACTCGCCTCAGAATACCCCAAAAAATATTTTTCTTTCTTTCTTTCCCTTATCTTTCTTCCTTCATTCCTTTCCTTTTCTTTCTCTCTCACTTTCTTTTTTCTTTCCTTCTTTCTTTCTTTCTTTCTCTTCCTTCCTTTCTTTTCCTTCCTCTTCCTTTTTTCTCTTTCTTCTTCTTCCTTTCTTTCTTCCTTCTTTCTTCTTCTTTTCTCTTTCTTTTTTTTTCTCTTTTCTATTTCTCTCTTTTTCTTTTTTTTTTCTTCTTCTTCTCTCCTTGTCCTTTCTCTCTTTTTTCTTTCTTCCTTCTCTTTTTCTTTATTTCTTCCTTTCTTCCTTTCATCTTTCTTTTCTTCTTTATCATTTCTTTTCCTTGTTTTTCTTTCTTTTTCCTTTCTTGTCCCTCTCTCTCAGCCTCTCTATCCCCCTAGCTCGACTTCCTCTCTTTCTTTTTCTTTCTTTCTTTCTTCTGTCTTCTTCATATCTTCTTCTTCGCTGTTCTTTTCTCTTTTCTTTCCTTCTCTTTCTTCGTTCTTTTCGTTTCGTTTTCTTCTTCTCTTCCATTTTTCTTCCCCTTTTATGATTCTTTATTTCTTTTTTCCCATTCTTTCTCTCTTTCTTTCTTCTTCGTTCTCTCCTTCGTTATTCTTCTATTCTTCTTTCTTTTCTTTCTTTCTTCTTTCTTACCAATCATGTCATTTTTCCTTCATTTCTATCGTTTCTTTATTCTTTTCTCTCATCTTTCTTCTTTCTTTTCTCTTGTTTTCTCTTCCTTTCTTCATTTCTTCTTTCCTCTCCTTCCCTTCTCTTTCTCTCTTTTCTTTCTTTTTCTTTAATTCTACCCTCGATTTTAAGCATTATCTACTCGACCTTTAAAACAATCTTTCAGCGTCACACTTTTTGACGCAAGCAAACACATAATACACACCTAACATGCGCTATTCAGCAAAGACACATATGCGCGAACGTTAATGAAGCAAGCCTAATGGTAGCCGAAGAAACCCGGATAATCAATCAAGAAAACTGGAGAATGAGGAAAAATGGACAATTTCTTAAAGTAAATCGGCTGCTCAATTGCTTCCGCGTTCGCGCCGTTCCATAAAGAAACTTGATTACGCGTTGGCCTATACGGATCAAATGGCCACTTGGTTCTCGAAATCTGCTTTGAGAGGCAATTTGATCCGGATCAATCTTTTTGACCCTTTACGGTGTCATACTATCGGTCGCTACTGACATGTATATTTTATTAAGGCACCCATACTTAGATATTATATGATAATATATATATATAATATATATATTTATCATATTGTTAGAGCGTTCACACTTTGGTATCGGCTAGGATTTTATATGTGATTTCTAAGACAAGGATGTTTATTATTGAACGATGCAGTATGTAAAATAACAGTGAATCTTTAAATCATACCAGAGAGATATGAATAATCTTTTTAGATAACACACACACACAGAGTCACGAAACACACGACAAACCACACATATATATATATATATAATATTATATATATACTAATTATATGAGGTATCAAAGACTTTGTGAGTAGGGAATTATTCTAATATGTGTTTCTAGAACAAACTGATTATTATTGTATGATGCAGTTATGATTGTAATACGTTCTTTAAATCCCACTACAGAGAGCTCTAATGTAATAGATAATCTTTTAATCACACCACACACCACACACACACACACACACACGAGCGACACATATAATTATATACTATATATATATATATAGTATTATCGTATATAATATATATGAGAGGTATCCAAAACTGTAGTAAGGTGATATTCTATATGGATTTCTGAAGACCACACGTATAATTATTGTCTGCAGATGATTAATACAGTGAATCTTTAAATCACTACAGAGAGCTTCAAGTAAAGTAAACTTTTTAGATTAATACAGCAGCAATATTTATCTTTTCTGAAGGAGCAGGAAAAACTCCCATAATAAATTGTATTTCGACAAAATAAATAATCAAATTATAAATGTTTAAATCGAAATAAAGTATTATGGCATAACGTTGTTGAGTTTTTCCTTCCTTTCAACGATATTGATATATAGATGTATATATATATAGTATATATATAATAGTATATTATATATATATACATACATATATATATAATTGTAATGGTTAGCAAGCTAGACTGGCAAACCGATTACAAGTGAGTTCGAGTCTCACTGTGTGCCCCATACATTCGGTCTTGTGCCACATTCTAAGCTAAAGCTTACCGTAAATAACTTACTATATATATATATATATATATATAGTATATATCTGAGAAGGCTAGTGTCACTCTTAATCGTTGAAGAAAGGAGGGGTTCTTCGTGTAGTGCTAACGTCGAAGAAGTGAATGTGATGATATATAGTTTACCCAATCACCTCCGCACCGTGCAGATGTGACACAAGGTCAATTTCTTAAGCGGAGTTTAAACGGGGTTTTAATCAGAGTTTTTCTCTCGATGAACCGGCGCCTAAACCAAAGGTTAAAAAGCCCAGTCTGCCCTACTATATCCAAGCTGAGGAGGTAGGATTCCATACCTTCCTTAAAGGGTCATTAGCCCGTAAGCTGAACTACTATGTATATTCGTATTAAATACTACATACTTATAATTACTATATACATAATATATATATCTATATATATAAATATACTAATATATATTGAGAAGGGGCCCATGGATTTATCGTTACTCATCGAAAGAAAGTAAGGAGGGGTTATCACAGCGATATCGCGATCAAATATTGGACTAAGGTCAGTCTGAACTAATTGGGCTGTTCGAAATCTCTAATTGAGACGCAAATTCTATCCTGATCAACTCTGATTTGACCCTTTACGTGGTGATCTCGTCAATATCGGTGAGAAGTCCCATAGTGTAATTCTTATCGTTGAAGGAGAGGTAGGTGGTTTTCGATGTAATGGTAACGTCGAAGATGGACATTGAGTGATATATATATTTAAACGTAGAAATAAGTTATGAATTTCCCTAACCCCTGCGGTACGAGAGGACCCGTGACACGGAAGAGTCGAATTGATAAGCGGCGTCTAACAGGTTTGAACCCAGACTTTTATTCTCCTAGGACTAGTGTATTTGCATCAGAACAATCTCAGGTAGATAGGTTAAAATAGCATCGGAAAAAAAAATTTTTTAAATTGGATAAAAAATAATTGCATACCAACACGTAACGATAAAATATTACAAAAAACCTCTATAAAAATCCACACTTTTGTTCGTCTCCTGTCATTGGGCGTCAGAATGCATCGACTGCACTCTCAGATGGGTAGACTTCTCCGCAATGAGGCCAACCTGTTAGCCGTGCAGTGCGACCCGTGATGCTTAAGACGGAGTCTGTGGCAATGAGCAGTCCATCAACACTCCACTTGAGCACTTATTTAAGCTAGACGGTGAAGTTGGAGACCCCTCCGATTCAATCGTTGGTCACGTCAAGCCCTAGCACCTATAGTGATTTCCCAACCCTATTGCCTTATGGCAAGCCCCAACCCTTTTTATCATGGGTGCTAGAAGGTGGTACTGGGTCTACATGTCCTGGGAATGACGTTAAACTCTATCTTGATGGTTCCAGTTTTAGTTTGGGAATGTGGAGCACCCCTTCATCACCATTGCTCCCTGTCCACTTACGGTAGCGAGTACGTTTGGTCCCATCTATGCGGTTTAAAATAGAAAAAACATTGAGTTGTAACAAAAATTGTATTATCTCATTTAATGCAATTATTTCAAACTTTATCGGCATTAAATGACCCACTGAGGTTGATATGCCCGTAAACAACAAACCAAACCAAAACCAACCTCGTAATATAAAAAAAAACAACAATAAAAAAAACTCTTACATAAACCAAAGACATCGACATAGTAATTTATACAAATATATACACATATGGTATATATTTGTTACAGCAAAAACCGGAAACGGAATCACCATTATTAAATAATTTGGTTTTTCCCTAAAGTTATAATTAGGACGGAGCTATTCTAATTAGTGACATCCCGAAGCGAAGTTCAAATAAGGTTTGGATTCAGAGTTTCCTTCTCGCTAGAGCTGGTCTGCCAAATAATTAGAGAGAACCCAGTTCTGCCCTGCTATATTTACCCTTACTGTGAGTGTGAGGGTAAGGTGGATTCATACTTTCGCACATGTTCCTATAAGCTATCTGAACTGTAGCTTCGTACGCAGGATTTGAACCTCGCGTTGACGTGTCTATTCTACGACTCTAACCATAGACCAAGGCCACGATATATATCCCAGCTATTATATCACGTCACACTGACGCATTGGTACTATATCATCTATATTTATTATTTATATCTAGTTCTGCAGGGTAATGATTTTTCTTTCTAAGTATATAATATTCTTACTACCACCTAAAGATATATACCTAGCAGCCTGAATTTCATAAGGAGAATACCCATTCTACATTGCTGTTGCCCTACGTACAATGTTATAATCTGTAACATTGCTAGAACAAATTGCTGTTATCTTCACTTAGTATATACATGTTAAATAGTATCCCATTCTAAAACTTTTTTTTTTCTCTAGATAAATCAAAATATAAATTACTTCTTATGTTCTACTCTTTAAATTCTCTCATTTCTTAGTTTCATTAGAATCCAAGTGATAAATATATTATATACCCCGCTATATTCATGTCACACTGACGCATTAGGTATATCTTCGTTAGTTCGCATCATCCGTCACACTTAGAAAATCAAGTATGCATTTCCCTAACCCCTCGGTACGAGCAGGACCGTTTAACGGGTTTGAAATTCAACTTTTAGTCAATGATTATTACCACTACGTAGTATTCCCAGTGTAGTAGTGGGAGAGCCACTGGGAGCGCCGCATCAAGTAGGCAAGAGCTAAAATAAAATACCAGTGCAAGCACTCTTGGCAATATTATTATCATTATGGCGCTATACATCATCGATCAAAATACATGATCGCGATAAAAGAAATACGAAGTAATTTTACACTCTATACCATCTTTCTTTCTTTCTTCTTTTGTTCTATCTTTCTTTTCGATTCATCTGGCGCCTTTCTGTCTTTTCCTTTCCTCTTATCTTCTCTTTCAGTTTCTTATCTTCTTTCTTTCTATTCTCTACCTTTCTGTCTTTCTTCTTTCCCCTTTCTTTCTTTCATAATCTTTCCTTCTTTTTTTCTTCATTCCTCTACTTTCTCTGTCTCTCTTTCCCTCCTTCTTACTTTCCAGTATTCTTCTTTCTTTTTCCTTTCAATCTTCTTTCTTTCTTTCTTCTCTTTCTTTCTGTCTTTCTTTCTTTCTGTCTTCTTTCTTCCAGTATTTCTCATCTCTGTTTTCTTCTTATTCATTCTTCTTTCTTCTTTCTTTCTTTCTTTCTTCTATTCTCTGCCTTGTATTCTCGCCTTTCTGTTCTTTCATTTCCCTCTTTCTTCCTTCAGCTATTCTTATCTATCTCTTCTTTCTTTCTTTCTATTCTCATGCCTTCCTTTCTTTCTTTCTTTCTATTTAATTTCTTCCTTTTATTCTCCTCTTCTTTTCATCACCTCTTCTTAACGTCTTTCTTATCTCTCCTTCCGAACCTCACCATCAGATAGAGTTTAACGTCATTCCCAGGACATGTAGACCCGCAGCCATCGCCTTCTAGCACCCATATGATAAAAAGGGGTTGGGGCTTGCCATAAAGGCAATAGGGTTGGGAAAATCATATAGGTGAGTATTGGAAAGAGTTTTACTATAAGAATGCATTGGAAAGGGTTTTACTATAAGAATGCATTGGAAGGGTTTACTATAAGAATGCATTGGAAGGGTTTACTATAAAAATGTATTGGAAAGTGTTTTACTATAAGAATGCATTGGAAATGGTTTACTATAAGAATGCATTAGAAATGGTTTTTACTATAAGAATGCATTGGAAAGTGTTTTACGAATGCATTGGAAAGGGTTTTACCATAAGAATGCATTGGAAAGGGTTTTAACTATAAGAATGCATTGGAAAGTGTTTTACTATAGGAATGTATTGGAAAGGGTTTTACTATAAGAATGCATTGGAAAGGGTTTACTATAAAAATGTATTTTGATAGAGTTTAACGTCATTCCCAGCACATGTAGACCCGCAGCCACCGCCTTCTAGCACCCATAGGATAAAAAGGGGTTGGAGCTTGCCATAAGGGCAATAGGGTTGGGAAAAGCATATAGGTGCTAGGGCTTGACGTGACCAGCCGATTGATCGGATCCAGTTTTGGAGGTTTGGAGAATTGATTCGGAGGGGTAGTACCTGTTGGGGTGCCATCTATGGGTTAAATAGAAAAATGTGTTTATAAAAAATGTGTATCCATTAAGAATTAATTTTATTTCAAAATTTTGTCGGCATTAAATGACCCACTGAGGTTGATATGCCGTAAAACAAACCAAACCAAACTAATTAAGGCTTTTCTTGTCCCTGTACCAGACTAAGAAAATGATAATTTTTATTTTTCGGACTTTATTGCGGTATGAAAATTCACAACGTTTCGATCGGTGTATCCTCCAGCTGTTACATAATTATTGGATCCCTAATGCTTTTATAAGGTAGTGTAGAATCATAATGGCGATTAGTGCAGCTGATGGCCTTGAGGGCAAGTGACAGCGCTTGACCTCACTCTGACCTTGCTTTCCGGGGATAAATCGTGAGAACCGGAACCCCCATAGAAGGCCCTCTTCCGGTTTAAGGATATAGTAAGATTAAGTCAGTTAGAAGTTAGAAGCCGAGCTAGTAACATGTAAGTCTCATCTGCGCAGAATGTCTGGTTGGGGATTTACAAATAAAGTAGCATCAACGTAAATCGAAGTCTTGTGTTTATTACCTAAAAACTAACAATGACACAGGGCTTCTGATAACGAGAAATCCCAACAGAAACCAGACCCGAAGTCCTCAATAGAAGACCAGACCTTAGAAGATATACCAGACCAAGATGTTAGAAGATAGAACCAAAGCCGGCCAGAAGAATAGATGACCAAGATATAGAAGAAGTAAAGAAGTAAAGAAAGGTATATAACATTATATAGACTAGCAAATTTATGCACCCTCTGGGTGCAAATTTTTAAGTTTTAATATAATAAAATATCATGTTAAATTAGAAAGGCTAATAAAACTAAATAAGAATGCAGATAAAAGATTTGGAACAGAGGGGGTATTATCGAAAAATAGAAACAGCTTTGAAACTAACTCTTCCATCATTTTCCATTACTCCGTCTTTCATTGGTAACTTTTCCTAATTTAACTCTTTACTTAAAATAGGAAGTAAAGGATAATATTACAGTTTTTCTTCTTCTTAATGAATTTCTTTTAAGATTTATCACAGAGATTTTTGCTCATATTCAATAATAAAACCAAACAATTAGAAATCAATAATACTTAGCATATATTTATTAAAATCAATTCTTTAAGATCAATATGCAAATTAGCATTCCCATTCACACTGTAAACCGTTATTCTGTTGTATATATAAATACAATTGCGTATTATTAGTATGTAGATATGGTCAACAGTCTTAATAATGTAAAACAATTCTATTATTCATTGAGGTTTAAATAAAAATAAAATCATGGAGAATGTGGTGTAAATAACTAAGGGAACTGTGAATTGAGTAGTAATATAGTTTCGGTTACAGACAGACAAACACACAATCTCCATTATAATAAGAGTTGGTACTGTGAAAACCCCAGTACGTAACACAGCCTTTTTCAGGTGTTCTCTGTCTATCCAAGGATAGCAATGACCCAACCTGTGCAATCATTTTGAATAGTTTGACTGTTGATCAAACAAAGCGTCAAATAGTCAAACTATAGAAAATAATTTCCCAGAAAATTAGAAAGAAGTATGTTGTCTAGAAACAATCTACTAAAAATAATGACGTCATTGTTCCTGCACGCCTATCATTCCGACATGTGTCACGAGGAGTATCACGAACATTTTTAAGAAATTATTTGGTAAACAGCCAAACTATTGAAAATAATTTCCCAGGTTGAGTCATTGTCATGTCCGGATACACACAAAACACATAAGGAAGGCCGGAGTATATAGCGGCCGAAACGATGTTTTTACATACCACGATGAGATGACGATAACAGTCCGAAAAATCAAAATTATACACATCAAACCCCATCGCAAAAATCCAGAAAAATATATCAATCTACTTAAAAATCGTGGAGAAAATTGTATATACCACAATAAAGATGAGGACAACAGTCTGAAAAATCAAAATTGTACATATCGAGCTTCATCTCAAAAATCTAAACAAATATATCAACTTTAAAATCGCCGAGGAAATTTTATATACCGCAATAAAGATGAGGATAACAGTCCGAAAAATCAAAATTATACACATCTAACCCAATCGTAAAAATCCAGAAAGATATATCTATCTACTTAAAAATCGTGGAGAAAATTTTATATACCACAATAAAGATGAGGTCAACAGTCCGAAATATCAAAATTATACACATCTAGCCTCATCTCAAAAATTCATACAAATATGTCAATCAACTTTAAAATCGTCCAGGAAATTTTACATACTACAATAAAGATGAGGACAACAGTCCGAAAAATCAAAATTTTACACATCTAGCCTCATCTCAAAAATTCATACAAATATATCTATCAACTTTAAAATCGTCGAGGAAATTTTACATACTACAATAAAGATGAGGACAACAGTCCGAAAAATCAAAATTATACACACCAAGTCCCATCTCAAAAATTCAGACAAATATATCAATCAACTTTAAAATCGTAGAGAAAATTTCAAATACTGCAATGCAGATGAGGACAACAGTCCGTAAAATCAAAATTGTACACATCGAGCTTCATCCCAAAAATTCAAACAAATATATCAATCTACTTTAAAATTGTCGAGGAAATTTTACATACTACAATAAAAATGAGGACAACAGTCCGAAAAATCAAAATTGTACACATTTAGCTTTATCTCAAAAATTCATAAAAATAATAAGAAAATCATATTTTTTTAAATGCCTGGCTATAAAAATTAGCAAACAGATCTCGCAGACTATTGTTTCTCAGTTATGTAGTTTGATCTTAACTGGGTGCTCAATACTTGTGGCCTTTTGCCAAAAGTACATTATGCTTAATAAACGACTCTACAGGCATTTAATATGGCGAAAGGCGAGAGGAAGCGAGTGTATAAAACATGTAAATTAGCGGAAGAAGAAGGAGAAAAAACAGAAATATGCAAAATCTTTATCGGGAGAAAATTGTGAAAAATTTATAAAACAATTTCGGGCGAAATTTAAATTTAAAACAAAAGGTGTTCAATGGAAAATGCCAACCGCAAAAGATGAGCAAAAACAAAAGCCACAAAAGTTTGGATATTTGGTGATAATAATAATAATAATAAT
>CM042172.1:71228356-71253356 GCA_023376005.1 Doryteuthis pealeii | reverse complement strand
TACATATGCGAATATATAGGTATTCGTATATATATATATATATATATATAGTACCTACCTATCTATCAAATCTGTTCGTACACAACTATGAATCAACCAATCAATCTATCAATCAATCAATCAGTCAATATATCTATCTATCTAGTCAGTAGGTATATGTATATATTTACCAACCCCTGGATGCGACACAAAGGTCAATTTATTAAGTGGAGTTTAACAGGTTTTAATTCAGAGTTTTCCTTTTTCTTAAAATGGTTACTTAAAGTGCCCAGTCTGCCCTACTATTTACCCATAGCTAAATGTAGAGTAGCTGGATTCATACTTTTCTCAATGATATTAGCGCAATTTTAAATGCAAACAGCTTCGTCCAATATTTGAACACTGGATAACAAGTTCATTTCCTATGACGTGTTTATATATATTATATATATATATATTATATATATATATATATATATATAACTGTAGTGTGGGATGGTCACATTTGACATTTGAAACATCTTCACCTGATGAATGCATCGCATGAAACCAATATGGTTGTGAAAAGTTCCTTTGTCACCCAATAAATAGATATGTAAAACCTATATATTTTCTTATTATATTATTATAATATATATATATATATATATATATATATATATATATATATAATATATATATATATATACCAACCCTCAGCACGAACAGGATGCGACATAAGATCAATTTATTAAGCGGAGTTTAACAGGTTTGAATTAAGTTTTCCCTACTAATTACCCATAGCTGGATGGAGAGTAGCTGGATTCCTACTTTTCCCAATGATACTAGGGCAATTTTAAATGCAAACGGCCTCGTCCAGGATTTGATCACGGGGTAACAAGTCCATTTCCTGACGTATGTGTATATGTATATATTTACCAACCTCTGGATGTGACACACGGTCAATTTATTAAGAGGAGTTTGACAGGTTTCAATTCAGAGTTTTCTTTATCCTAAAATAGTTCCAAGCATAGTTAAAGTGCCCAGTCAGCCCTACTATTTACCCATAGCTGGATGGAGAGTAGCTGAATTCATACTTTTCCCAACGATATTAGCGCAATTTTAAATGCTTAACAGCTTCGTCCAGGATTTGATCTCTGAGCGACGAGTCCATTTCCTCAGACGCTAATAATTACACTACGCACCTCCGATTCTATCCTCACAAAAAAAAACATTCATATATATATATATATATATATATATATATATATATATATATATATATATATATATATATATATATATATATATATATATATATATATATATGAAGTGAACAAACAATCTGTTTGAAATGGCGATAGCCGACAATTTTTAGGAGATTATGTGCTTAATTGAAGTCATACCTAATTTGTAAATTAATTAGTTATAATTAAATGAATTAGGCGTGCATATCGGTTTAAATGTAAGACGTAAACAAATCGGGAAAAAGTCAATCTCTGTATGTACATTTCAGCCTATTGGGCCACACCAGCAGAGTTATAGACAGGTCATTGCTCTGTGCGTGATTCGAACCCTACCTGTCAGGCTGACAGGCAGGGACTCTAACCATTACACTAGCTGGCTTAACCAGATTTCTCAGTATTTCTCTATTGCTTTTTTTTATTATGATATTTATTATTTTATAAATTATTATTTTGCATGTAAGTAAGCTACATTTCGAGAAACAATAAGAATCTTTTTTTTTTTTATTTTTTATTTGTATTACTGAATATCTACGCCGATTGGTGTATGTCTGTTGTTCTTTCTCTTTCCTTTCTGCCTCTTCTCTCTTTCATGGTAATGACTTTACAATGCGTCTCGCTAATTGTCGAATCTGTAATTTAAATTCAAATCTATTTAAATTAATACAAATGCGCAGACTGAAGAGAACACTAAAAAGTTTACAAAGAAAAGAAAAGGTTATACAAATTGCTCGTAAAGAAAAGAAGAAAAAAAATAAACAAAACAATGTGTTTGATAAAAACGCGGGAAAACAGAAACAATACAAAGATGGCCGTTCCGAATATTAATGGAGGCTATGCATGTTTTTTCTAAGGGGAGGAGGAGAGGAAATAATCGGAGGCGCACCAGGTATTTGAGAACAGAATTTTAACTGTTATAATAGGAAGACGAGCTAACCTATGGTTCCGTGGAATGCGCCAAATTTTAGCATTTCTAAATATGTGTTTGATAAAAACGCGGTAAAACAGAAACAATACAAAGATGGCCGTTCCGAATATTAATGGAGGCTATGCATGTTTTTTCTAAGGAGGGGGAGGAGAGGAAATAATCGGAGGCGCACCAGGTATTTGAGAACAGAATTTTAACTGTCATAATAGGAAGACGAGCTAACCTAATGTTCCGCGGAATGCGCCAAATTTTAGCATTTCTAAATATGTTTCTTTTGTGAAAGCAAAGAATCAAGGCACGTTGAGAACAGAACTATAGCCGCCCTAACAGGAAGCCGAATTAAAATAATTGTTGCATACCCTCTTCATTACTTCTTTACTTACTTCTTTCTTACTCTATTCTTCTGGCCATCTTTGGAATCTTATAACATCTTGTCTTGGTCTGGAATCTTCTAAGGTCTGGACTTTCTTGGGGACTTCGGGTCTGGTCTTCTATTGGGGATTTCTCTTTATCAGAAGCCCTGTGTCATTGTTAGTTTTTAGATAATAAGCACAAGACTTCGATTTACTTGATCTTATTTTATTTTTAAATCCCCAACCAGACAATCTACGCAGAGTGAGTCGGAGCGTGTATAATACGACTCACCACCGTCGTGGTTTCTCGCTGACTGACTAAATTCTATTTCTAATCTAAACCGGAAGAGGGTCTCCTCCACCGATTCTCACGTTATCCACAGGAAGGTTAGGACTGATGTCAAGCCTTGTCACTCATCCTTCAAGGCCGTGGGCTGTAACTTATAACAGCCATTTTTGATTTCTACACTATTGCACATAAATATTAGGTATCTAATAATTATGTAACATAATGTTCCACAGCATGTGCCAAATGTTGGAATTTCTAAAGAGGCATATTTCTTTTGTGAGAAGAAGGAATATGCAAGGAATTGAAGGGGCGCCAGGAATTTGAAAACAGATCTTTAGCTGTCCTAATAGGTGCAATTTGACCTGCCGTAGGTCCCATCTATGGGTTAAATCAATGGTTCTCAACCCTTTTTTACATATTGACCCCCTATTAATCCTATTTTACACTGGTGGACACCCCTATAGCCATTTGTTGTTTAAAAATCCCATTATATATTTATAGTTAAATACATTTTACTTGCCTGGGTCCCAAAAATGTTATATAGACCCCGGTTCAGTACCACTGGGTTAAATAGATCAAAAAGAGACTTTTGAAAATATTAACCCCCAACAAGAATGAATAAAGGAAAAATATTTTCAGCATAAAATAACCCAAGTGTTGACATGCCGTAAATTCCATCCAACCAACCAACCAAAACACACACACACACACACACACACACATTAAACTAGGTTTGGTTTGGTTTGTTTTGTTTTACGGCATATCAACCTCAGTGGGTCATTTAATGCCGATAAAGTTTTGAAATAAATCAATTCTTAATGGATAATACAATTTTTTTATAAATACATTTTTCTATTTAACCCATAGATGGGACCCTAACAGGTACTACCACTCCGGGTCAGAGTGGACCAGGGAGCAATGGTGATGAAGGGGTGCTCCACATTCCCCAAACCTCCAAAACTGGAACCTCACCATCAGATAGAGTTTAACGTCATTCTCAGGACATGTAGACCCTCAGTCACCGCCTTCTAGCACCCATATGATAAAAAGGGGTTGGGGCTTGCCATTAGGGCAATAGGGTTGGGAAAATCATATAGGTGCTAGGGCTTGACGTGACCAGCCGATTGATCGGAAGGGGCCTCTCCAACCGCCCGTCTAGCTCAAGATAGGGCCAAAGTGGAGTATTGCATGTCATGAACTGGAATTTGGGTGTGCCCAACTTATTAGCGTGTCCCTGTTTTAACACACTGATAAAAATTAAACTTAGATATCTTCAAATATTTTAATACATAACGCTTAAAAGACAATATTTCATTTTATTTTTACAATTTATGGTTACGGCATAAATTTAAAGGTGGATGAACAGTTCATGACATGCAATACTCTCCGACCGCCCGTCTAGCTCAAGATAGGGCCAAAGTGGAGTATTGCATGCCATGAACTGCTCATCCACCCGGGCTCTATCCTTAAGCATCACGGGTCGCCACCCACGGCCAACAGGTGGCCCCATTGGGGGAGTCTCACCCCTCTGCAGAGGTGCAGTCGGTGCATTCTAACGCCCCAGCCGACAGGGCGGATTAAACTAGGCTTAGTATATATCAATAAAGAGTTGATTAAGCATAAGCCCACACGCACCTACACGTTGGTGGGTACATGTCTATAAGTACATTTACAGTCGTATGTCAGATCGTATATCATATTAGGCCTTGTATTAAGTCACTTAGTTTTTACACCGGAACGACGATTCACGCTAAGTGGGAGGACAATTTTCGTACGTCCTTTATGTGTAAAGAAATTGTCTGGGTAAAAAGAAAACACCATTTCGGAATATGATAATTCTCTACCCAAACAGATGTAATATATATATATATAATATATATATATATATATATAATATAATATATATATATATATAATTGCTTATATATGTATACATACATATATAATTACTTATATATATATACGGTGATTGCCACTTTTGTGAAGAAGTGACAATCACCACACACACACACACACACACACTCATACCCACACCCACACATATAAATATATAATTGTTTATATATATGTATATATACATATATATATGATTGCTTATAAACATATATGGGGATTGCTGCTTCTTCATTACACACACACACACACACACACACACACACATATATATATATATATATATATATATATATATATATATATAATTTCCTGACATTCTTCTTTCGATAAAAAGAAGTAAACCAAGAAGGATAATGATAGTTTTCACAGTTAATATAAATGGGGAAATTTCTTTTTTACTCAGTCACCTGTTTTTATCAATAGTTATTTAGTCCAATATATATATATATATATATATATATATATATATATATATAGTTATCCACAGCTTAACCACTCGGCCATCGTCACACAGAGAATGCGAAGGGGATTTTAACTGTTTTAATACATACATTTGTATGTATGTAAAGCCCGCCATAGAGTGTTCCACCCCTTTTATAGGATATAGTATATATTTTACTCAAACGGATAATTTTACCTTTGTATATATATACATATTTCGGAATATTTCTGTACATACTATTATGATAAATCCAATCTACTTACGAATTGAGCACTTTATATGTTATAACGCTCTCTTATCCGAAATAACATTTATATCAACCAAATATTGAAACCAACCCTATATTTTCACCGGTAAGTCATTCATTTTACATATATATATATATATATATATATTATATATATATATATCATCGCCATCATCAATCATCATCATCATCAATGTTGCACTATTAGCACGGATATCCTTGACAATCTCTCACCAACCTTCCCTATTATTCATTGTCCCTGGGAGTTCTTCTGTTCAGCAACCAGCATCCTCACATAGTTGGTCAATGTAGGTCCTGGCTGGGCGACCCACATTAGCATGCCCATGTGTTGGCTTCCACGGGAGAACGTCGCTTATGAGCTCGTCCTTGCTTCTCCAGCAGTGTCCTGCATGCATAGTCCGTATTACTCGGATGGCTTGTGAGATGGGGGGCAGGGGGCCATACAGCTGCTTCTTTGTGGGGTGCTGTTTCCACTATTCGTTCAAGACTGCACGCAGCATTCTTGTGCAGCTCCCATCTAGCTTATTCTCAAGGGGCTTCGTTAGGGTCCAAGTGGTGCAGCCATACATCAGTACTGATATAACCACAGCCTGGAAGAATTGTCGCTTTAGCTTGTCAGTGAGATCCGACTTCCATATGACTAATAATTTGTTTGTTGCCAACCATACCTTTCCTAGGCTAGAACTGTACTCATATACAATAACCGCGATGCCATAATCTCTATGCATAAAATAACCTAAACAGGTTGGACATGCCATTATAATCAATCAATCAATTCAAAAGTTTTCACGCTTTTTAAATCATTAACCATTGCGTAGAAAATTGATCCCAAAAGATCTTTATACGGCGAATTAGTAAAGGCTCCCGATCGGTTGGTAAGACCACGCCTTTGATTTAAAGATGTCTGCAGGAGAGTTATGAGGATATGCCATATTGACACAAACACGTGGGAGATAGATGCAAAAATAGAGCGGCGGCCTGGAGCCTCAACGTTCAGCAAGGCACGGAGAGGGTTGAGGCAGAGAGGAGAGTAGCATCGACAGAAAAGAGAGCCAGAAAGAGAGAGAAAAGCCAGCAGCCTCAGAAAGCACCACATTTTGTGTCCATTTAGTGCACCAAAAACGGTCACTCAAGAATTGGTCTGCAGAGTCACTTGCACAGATGCAGATAAAATTTCTGATGCGTAGAATTTACCAATGGAGAAAAATGTGCTTAATTTATGTGAGATTTGAGGCCTGATAACTCCCCCTGAGAGTGGGTGAAAATAGCCTATTTCGTGCAAAATTAACGTGCCAATCTAATATGATTTTCTGATATAGTTCGATGAGGAGTATCACATAGTAAAAGATGGTTGAATTCTGTTGACAATTGATGGAGATATGGGGCTTCAAAGATGCCCCAAAATGTCATTTTTCAGCCATTATAAGTCTACGTATTTTGATGAAAATTTAAAATATCGATTTTATTGTGTTTTTTTTTTCATGGATTCTGATGCGTATAAATTACTGATGGAGAAAAATGTGCTCAATTTGGAGTTTTAGGTGAAATTTGAGGCCTGATAACCCTCCTGAGAGTGGGTGAAAATGGCCAATTTCGTGTACAAATAAAGAGCCAATCTAATATGATTTTCTGATAGAGGTCGATAAGGAGTATCACATAGTAAAAGATGGTTGAGTTCTGTTGAGAATTGGGGGAGATATGGGGCTTCAAAGATGCCCCAAAATGTCATTTTTCAGCCATTATAAGTCTACGTATTTTGATGAAAATTTAAAATATCGATTTTATTGTGTTTTTTTTTTCATGGATTCTGATGCGTATAAATTACTGATGGAGAAAAATGTGCTCAATTTGGAGTTTTAGGTGAAATTTAAAGCCTGATAACTCCCCCTGAGAGTGGGTAAAAATGGCCAAATTCGTGTAAAATTAAAGTGCAAATTTAATATGATTTTCTGATAGAGTTCGATGAGGAGTATCACATAGTACAAGATGGTTGAGTTCTGTTGAGAATTGGGGCAGATATGGGGCTTAAAGATGCCCCCAAAATGCCATTTTTCAGCCATTATAAGTCTACGTATTTTGATGAAAATTTAAGATATCGATTTTATTGTTTTTTCTCATGGATTCTGATGCGTAGAATTTACTGATGAAGAAAATTTTTAATTTTTATTTTGGACACTACGCCATCGTCCTTATTTGACGGAAAGGATCCAATAATAAAGAAATATTGATATGCCATTCGACCAACAAGTCCAACTTGATTAGAATATACCCGCCCTATTTTTTTTTTTTTCCAAATTGCCGATCCAATTTCTCTCGCCACCTTGCAGCGTGATAATTATTCTAATGTATTGCCGCTAGTTCCATTATTGGGACGCATATTAGCGTGACGCAATGGGAAGGGTATCTGGCGGGGGGGGGGTTGGCAACGTATTCAACATTCATGTAAGACGTTTCTATAACTAGTATGTCTCCTTTCATTTTCACCTTCTTTTTCACGAGACGTGTACTGCCGAATTCGATACGTCATAAGTAATCGGATAGGTAACTCTTGCTATTACAAAGCGAAAGGCGCGAAGTTGAGAATAAACGCCCGCCAAATATTTCTTCCCGCTTTTGTCCTTTCTTTAACGCAATCTGTCACCTGGAGAGAAAAGTTTTCATTGTTATGTACCTACCTATCCATCGGTCTGTCTATAAATTAACCAAAAATAAAGCCACGTGGTGTAATGGTTAGAGTCGTAGGAAATGGACTTGTCGACCCGAGTTCGAATCTTGACCGAGGCTGTTGCATTGGCAAGGATAGGCCAAGAAACTAGGTAATCTTCGGCGTTTCAAAAACATATCTTGTTTGGTTTGGTTTGATTTTGTTTTACGGCATATCAACCTCGGTGGGTTATTTAATGCCGACAAAGTTTTGAAATAAATTAATTCTTAATGGATAATACAATTTTGTTTATCAACTCATGTTTTTCTATGTGCTTAATTGAAGTCGTACCCTATTTTGAAAATTAATTAATTAATAATTAATGAATTAGGGGTATATATAATATATAATATAATATATATATAAAGGGTAGTTGTGTGTATGTAGGTCTGGAGGAAACTACAAAAATAAAACAATTAACGACAAAGTAAATATAGGTACACATTCACTATCACCAGATCTTGGATTTTGAACAAAAATAATTGTAAGATTAGATTTGTATTTGTGAAGATGATTAAAAAATAAAACTTAAATGATAACAGCATGGAATTTTTGTTTCCATTTAATATTTTGAATAGTAGACATTAATGTTTCTTTTTAGAGTGTTTGGATCAATGCAAGGTTTTTTTTACGTGGTTTTTTTAATGGAGTATCCAGCGGGGATCCAACTCACAATTCAGTAATAATGGAATCTGCGAGACTAACTTTTCAAAAAAAAAAATCCCCATCTACCCTGGCGATGCTGGGTAGCCGCTTTCTAGTATCAAAATAAAAGATAAGCAAATAAGCACATGGGACTCTAACAGGTACATACTTGTGTTAAGAAAAGTTTTGGAATTCAGAGTTTTCCTTCTCCTAGACCGGTTGCCTAACCAAGGTTAAAAGAGTCCATTCAGCCCTTCTATTTATCCATAGCTGGAGGGAGAGTAGGATTTATACCTTTCCAAGGGTATTAGCGCTAAGTGAAATGCAATTACCATGTCCAATATTTGAAACTCGGGGGCGACGATCCATTTCCTATGACTTTAACCATTACACACGCGCTTGGAATGGGTTTATAGGCACTAGGTTGCGGAGGTTTTATAACAGACTTTTCCTTGTCTTGATGGATTGCGGTCCCCAGGCTAAGGAGCTCCATCTACCCCATTTGTGGATTTATGTGAGTGGTAAGTCCCTAATCATAGTACTACCGGTAGATGGATAGCAAGATAAAATGGAGAGTTATGCCGAATGCTCAACATCGCAACAAACAGGAAAATGTTTTTGGATGCGCACCATTTGTATTTTGTTATTCATAAATGACTGTTGATTGGCTGTCTGGCTGGCTGGCTGGCTGGCTGGTTGGTTTTCCCTTGGAAATCAACCATCAACACCTTCTTAGTGTTTGGTTGGCGGGTTGTTTTGTAGCATAGTAACCCTTATCCATTTATTAAATACCTAATCAATCTTTTTTATGTTATTTATTGAATTTTAACGGCATATCAACCCGTCTGGGGTTATGTCATGCCTAACGGTTAGGAAGTGATACATATCGTGTATTTATATTTATACTGTTTAGTAAGTGGTTTTAACAATGTGTTAGCATTATTGGGAATAATGTTGTATGGCATTGATTTGTTTCATGTCTATATTCTATGGTATAATTTTATTTCTATCCAAGAAGAGAAAATATCCTCCATGTTGACATTTTCAAACAGATCTTTCATATTGTTTGCTTTAAAATAATGGTTTCTGATGTGAGCAAGAAACCTGCATTCCATGAATAAGTGTTTAACTGTCAAAGGTGTTTGACATGTTCCACATTGTGGTTGTTGTTCTTGTTTGAGTATATAGGAGTGCGTTAGTCTTATATGACCAATGCGTAATCGGATACAATGACTTGTTCCTTTCTAGACTTNTTTAAAGTTGGTCTCCAGTCTTACAAGTGGGTTTGATTTAGGAAAGAGTTTATTGTGGATGTTTGTTATTCCAGTGTTTGTTGCCATTTTGGTAATGAAGGAATCTATTATTTTAGGTTTTTCAAAAAACAAAAAGGACTCATGTTATTACAGTCTTTGCTGTTGCTAAATGGTCAATCCAAAATAAGTACGTACAAGCTCAATCCCTGCTTAACTTCGGTGATCAAGTGGGAAGCGGTGCTTTTCAGCGTACCTGGCAAAAGTTACTTTTTTTCGGCATTCACCTTTTTGACTCAATTCAATTCTGGCGAAGCTGCTTGCCTTTCACATAGCGCAATACACTGGGAAAGGTATGAGTCCAATTCTCCCTGACCTCAATGGTCAATTGCAACTGTAACAATCCTGGTGTGCTGTCGTTGCTGACGATAATTCAGATCTGTTATACCTTCGCAACATAAGCGCTAATGGGAAAGGTATGAAGTCGAATTCTCCCTGAACTCAATGGTCAATTGCAACGTACATCCTGGTGTGATGTCGTTCGCTGACGATAAATCAGATCTGTATACCTTCGCACAAGCGCTAATGGGAAAGGTATGAATTCGAATTCCCTTCCTGCTCAATGGGTCAATTGCAACTGTACAATCCTGGTGTGCTGTCGTTCGCTGACGAATAAATCAGATCTGTATAACCTCGCACATAGCGCTAATTACCCTAAGGAAAGGTATGCGTCGAATTCTCCCTGACTCAATGGGTCAATTTGCAACTGTACATCCTGGTGTGCTGTCGTTCGCTGACATAAATCAGATCTTATAACCTCGCACATAGCGCTAATACCCTAGAAAGGTAATGAGTCGAATTCTCCTGACTCAATGGTCAATTGCAACTGTACAATCCCTGGTGTGCTGTCGTTCGCTATGACGAATAATCAGATCTAGTATAACCTCGCACAATAGCGCTAATACCCTAGGAAAGGTATGGAAGTCGAATTCAATCGCCTGACTCAATGGTCAATTGCAACTGTACAATCCTGGTGTGCTGTCGTCGCTGACGATAAATCAGAATCTGTATAACCTCAGCACATAGCGCTATACCCTAGAAAGGTATGAGTCGAATCTCCTGACTCAATGGTCAATTTTGCAACTGTACAATCCTGGTGTGCTGTTCGTTCGCTTGACGAAAATCAGATCTGTATAACCTCGCACATAGCGCTAATAACACTAGGAAAGGTAATGAGGTCGAAATTCTCCCTGACTCAATGGTCAATTGCAACTGTATAATCCTGGTGAGCACTGTCGTTCGCTGACGATAAATCAAGAATCTGTAAGACCCTCGCACATAGCGCTAATACCTGGGAAAGGTATGAAGTCGAATTCTCCATCCAGCTATGGGTAAATAGAAGGGCGGACGGGACTCTTTAACCATGTTAGGTAACCCGTCTAGGATATAGGAAACTCTGAAATTCACACCTGTTAAACGCTTAAGAAATTGACACTTGTGTCACAACCTGCTCGTGCGGAGGTGTTGGTAAATATGTATATAACAGACTATTTATTAAATAAATAAATAATAAATTCTGCTATGTCTTAGTTAGGCCCAGACTTTTCATATCTTTCTAGTTGTTTGCAGAAAACCTCTTAGTCAACTCCAATGGTCATTGCAACTGGTATTCATGTCTAAAGACAAGTCCTGTATAATCGTTGAGTGCTGTCCTTCGCTGCGATAAATCAGATCTGTAGATCCCTCGCACAGAGAAGAGTCTTTTTGAAGCGAGCCTCACCATTGGGTGTCACAAGACCTGTCACAAACCATGTCGACTGACAATTTATTTGTTGGGAAACTAAGTTGTCACTTCCTCTGTTTCTGAGTGTCCCCTGGGGCGGGGGGCGGGTCGGGTGTAGTGGACAGGTCTTTGTGGACACCACAATGGTGGAGGCTCGCTTTCAGAAAGATCATTCTCTGTGCGAGGTTCTACAGATCTGATTATATCGTCAGCGAAGGACAGCACTATCACGATTATACAGGACTTGTCTTTTAAGACTGAATACAGTTGCATATGACCATTGAGTTTGACTAAGAGGTTTTCTCAACACTAGAAGATATGAAAAGGTTCTGGAGCCCTAATAAGACTAGCTAGAAACCTATATATATATATCATATGTCCTGTTATATACATATATTACCAACACCCTCCGCGACGAGCAGGTTTGTGACACAAGGTCAATTTCTTAAGCGTTTAACAGGTTTAGAATTCAGAGTTTTCCTTATCCTAGACGGGTTAACCTAACCATGGTTAAAGAGTCCCGTCCGCCCTTCTATTACCCATGCTGGAGGGAATTCGACTCATACCTTCCCAGAGGTAATTCAGCGCTATGTGCGCAGGGTCACAGATTGAATTATCGTCATGCGACGACACGCTCACCAGGATTATACAGTTGCAATTTGACATTGATCAGGGAGAATTCGGAATCATACCTTCTCCTAGGGTCATTAGCGCTTATGTTGCGAGGTTATACAGATCTGATTTATCGTCGCGAACGACAGCACAAACCACCAGGATTGTGCGTTGCAATTGACCATTGAAGTCAAGGGAGAAGATTCGACTCATACCTTCCTAGGGTATTAGCGCTATGTGCGAGGTTACTACAGATCTGATCTGTATCGTCAGCGAAACACAGCACACCAGGATTGTAACAGTTGAATTGACCATTGAGTTCAGGGGAATTCGACTCATACCTTTCCTAGGGTATTAGCGCTATGTGCGAGTTATTACAGATCTGATTTATCGGTCAGCGCACGAACAGCACACCAGGATTGTACAGTTGCAATTGCACCATTGAGTCCAGAGGAGAATTTCGAGCTCCATAACTTTCCTAAGGGTATTAGCGCTAATGGTGCGAGGTTATTACAATCTATTTATCGTCAGCCGAACGAAGCAACACCAAGGATGTACAGTTGCATTCGAACCATTGAGTGGAGATTCGACTCATACCTTTTTCCTAGGTATAGCGCTATGTCGCTCGAGGTTATAACAGAATCTGTTTTGATCGTCCAGCGACACCGACAGCACACCAGGAATTGTACAGTTGCAATCTGACCATTGAGATCAGGGAGATTCGACTCATACCTTTCCCATTAGCGCTATGGTGGGAAGGTCATACAGATCCCTGATTATCGTCACAGAACGGATCAGCACACCGCATGGATTGATACAGTTTGAATTGCACCAAATGACGATCAGGGAAGAATCTCGACTCATACCTTTCCCCATTGGCGCTATGTGCAGAAGGTATACAGATCTGATTTTAATCGTCAGCGAACCGAACAGCACACCAGGATTGTACAGTTGCAATTGTAACCATTGAGTCAGGGAGAATTGGACTACATACCATTTCCCGTGGTATCAGCGCTATTGAAATGCAAGCAGCTTCCGTCCCAGAAACTTGAACTCTGAGGTCAAAAAGGGTGATATGCCGTAAAAAAGTAACTTTGCCAGGTACGTCTAAAAGCACGCTTCCCACTTGGATCCCCGAGTTAAGCAGGGGATGAGCTTGTTACGTACTTATTTGTTGACCATCTTAAGGCACAGCAAGACTGTAATAAACATGAGTCCTTTTTGTGTTTTTTGAAAACCTAAAATTAATAGATTCTCTTCCATACCAAAATGGCAACACACATTGGAATAACAACAATCCACAAATAAGACTCTCTCCTAATCAAACCCACCTTATGGTAAGACTGGAGACCCAACTTTAAGAAAGTCTAGAACGGGAAACAGTCATTGTATCCGATTACGCATTTGTTCATATAAGAACTACGCACTCCTATATCACTCAAACAAGAACAACAACACAATGTGGAACATGTCAAACACCTTTGACAGTTAAACATTATTTCATGGAAATGAGGTTCTTGCTACATCAAGAAACCATTATCTTTAAAGCAAACAATATGAAAGATCTGTTTGAAAAGTGTCAACATGGAGGATATTTTCCCTTCTTGGATAGAATAAAAATTATACCAATAGAATATAGACATGAAACAAATCAATGCCAATTACAAAATTATTCCCTCAATTAATGCTAACACATGTTAAAACCACTACTAAACAGTTAAATATACAATGACACGAATATGTTCACTTTTCCTAACCGTTAGGCATTGACATAACCCCAGACGGGTTGATATGCGTTAACATATCAATAAATACATAAAAAAGATTGATTAGGTATTATATAAATGGAATAAGGGTTACTATGCTACAAAACAACCGCAACGCAAACACTAAAAGGTGGGTTTGAATGGTTGATTCAAGGGAAAAACCAACCAGGCCCAGCCCAGCACAGCCAGAACAGCCATCAACAGTCAGTTTATGTAATAACAAAATACAAATGGTGCGCATCCAAAACATTTCCTCGTTGTTTTGGCGATGTTGAGCATTCGGCATAACTTCCCATTTATCTTGCTATCATCTACCGGTAAGTACTATGATCTAGTACTTACCCTCACAATAAATTCCACAAATGGGGTAGAATGGAGCTCTTAGCCTTGGGACCGCAATCCATCAGACAGGAAAAGTCTGTATATAAAATCCTCGCAACCTAGTTGCCTGAAACCCCATTTTCCAGCGCGTGGTGTAATGGTTAAAGTCATGGAAATGGATCGTCGCCCCGAGTTCAATTCTGGACATGGTAATTGCATTTCACTTAGCGCTGAAATACCCTTGGGAAAGGTATAAATCCTACTCTCCCTCCAGCTATGGATAATAGAAGGGCTGACATGGACTCTTTAACCTTGGTTAGGCAACCGTCTAGGAGAGGAAGAACTCTGAATTCAAAACTTTCTTAACACAAGAGTATGTACCTGTTAGAGTCCGCATGTGCTATATTGGCTATGATCCTTTTTATTTTGATACTAGTAAGCGGCTACCAGCATCGGCCGGGTAGATGGGGATTATGTTTTTTCTTGAAAGTTAGTCTCGCAGTATTCCATTAGTTACTGACATTGTAGAAGTTGGATCCCCGCTGGATACTCCCCATAAAAAAAACCACGTAAAAAAAACCTTGGCATTGATCCAAACACTCTAAAAAAGAACACACATTAATGTCTTACCTATTCAAAATATTAAATGGAAACAAAAAAATTCCATGCTGTTATCATTTAAGTTTTTATTTTTTAATATCTTCACACAATACAAATCTAATCTTACAATTATTTTTTGGTTCAAAATCCAAGATCTCGGGTGATAGTTGAATGTGTACCTATATTTCTACTTTGTCGTTAGACTTGTTTATTTTTGTAGTATTCCTCCGGAGCCTAGCATACACACAACTACCTTTATGATATATATTATATTATATATTTATATACCCTTAATTCATTAATTATTAATTATTTATTTCTCAAAATAGGGTTACGACTTCAAATTAAGCACATAGAAAAACATGAGTTGATAAACAAAATGTATATAATCCATTCAAATATTATTTCAAAACTTTGTGCATCTAAATAACCCACCGAGGTTGATATGCGTTTAAAACAAAATCAACACCAAACAAACAGATATGTTCTTGAAACGCCGAAGTTATCCTAGTTTACTCTGGCCATCGCCTTGCCAATGCAACAGACCTTCGGCAAGATTCGCCAACTCTGGGTCGACAAGTCCATTTCCTACGACTCTAACCATGTACAACCACGTGGCTTTATTTTTGATCTAATCTTATAGACAGACCGCATGGATAGGTAGGTACATAAAATGAAAAACTTTTTCTCAGGTTGACAGCATTGCGTTTAAAAACAGACCAAAGCGGGAAGAAATTATTTGGCGGGCGGTTTAGTTCTCAACTTCGCGGCCTTCCGCTTGTAATAGCAAGAGTTACCTATCCGATTACTTATGACGTATCGAATTTAACGGTCAGTATCCACAGTTCGTGAAAAAGAAGGGTGAAATGTAAAGGGAGACATACTAGTTATAGAAACGTCTTACATGAATGTTGAATTACCCCGTTGCCCCAACCCCCCCCCCGCCAGATACCCTTCCATTGCGGTCACGCTAATATGCGGCGTCCAAAATGAACTTAGCGGGAAATGACATTATGAAATTATTACACGCTGCCAATAGTGGGAGAAGAAATTGGGCATCGGCATTTTGGAGAAAAAAAAATAAATAGGGCGGTATATTCTAATCAAGTTGGACTTGTTGGTCGGAATGGCATATCCACAATATTTCTTTATATTATTGAGATCCTTTCCGTCACAATAAGGACGATGGACGTCTAGTGTCCAAAATAAAAATTTAAAAATATTTTCTTCATCAGTAAATTCTACGCATCAGAATCCATGAGAAAAAAACAATAAAATCAGATATCCTTAAATTTTCATCAAATACGTAGATTCTAATATAAATGCCTTGAAAATGGCAATTTTGGGGGCCATTCTTTAACCCCATATTGCCCACAATTCTCCTCAAAGCAACTCACATCTCATCTGTTCTACTGTGGATACTCAACTCATCACATCTATCAGGAAAATCATAAATAATTTCACTTTATTTCACGAAATTTGCCATTTTTACCCACTCTCAGAGGGGAGTTATACAGGCCTTTTTTAAATCTTACCAAAACCCAAATCTGGCACATTTTTCTCCATCAGTAATTTATACGCATCAGAATCCATGAAAAAAAAAACAAATAAAATCGATATGGTTTTAAATTTCATCCAAAATTACCGCTTAGACCTTATATATGTGGCCTGAAAAATGACATTTTGGGGCATCTTGAAGCCCCAGCCATTATCTCCCCCATCTCACACAGAACTAACCATCTTACTATGTGATACTCCCTTATCGACCTCTCAGAAATCATATTAGTTATTGGTCTCTTTATTTTGTACAGAAATTGGCCATTTTCACCCATCCACGGAGGGTTTATCAAGGCGTCAAACTTTTCACCTAAAACCTCAATATGGCACATTTTTCTCCATCAGTAATTCTACGCTCAGATCCATTTCGATCCCATAATTTTGTTTCAGCTTGCCATCATCATCACTATGTTCCCATCATGACACCAACCATTACTTAGTACACCAATGCCATTGAAAAAAGAACTCAAATCAGATATTTTAATTTTTCATCAAAATACGCTAGACTTATAATAGGCTGACAAAATGACATTTGGCATCTTTGAAGCCCCAATCCTCCCATCAATGTCCAACACGAATTCAACATCTTTTACTATGTGATACTCCTCAATCGAACACTATATCAGAAAATAGTCATATTAATTGGCACGTTACATTTTGCACAGAAAGTATGGCTCCTATTTCACCTCTCTCAGGGGCGAGTCTATTCAGGCCTCAAAATCTCTCCACATAAATTAAGCACATTTTCTCCATTGCGGTAATTCTACGCATCAGAAATTTTATCTGCATCTGTGTGCCAAGTGACTCTGCAGACCAATTCTTCGATGTGCACCGTATTCTTCTGGTCGCTAAATGGAACACAAAAATGGGTGCTGTTCTGATAGGCTGCTGCTTTTTTCTCTCTCCTTTCTGCGCTTCTCTTTTTCTGGTCGATGCTACTCTCCTCTGCCTGCCTCAACCCCTCTCCGTGCCTTGCTGAACCGTTGAAGGCTCCAGGCGCTCTATTTTTTGGCATTCTATCTCCCACGTGGTTCTGTGTCAACTATGGCATATCCTCATAAACTCTCTCTGCCTAGACATCTTTAAAATCAAAGGCGGCGGCATACCAACCGATCGGGAGCCCTTACTAATTCGCCGTCTATAAAAGACTCTTTGGATCATATTTCTTACAGCACGATGGGTTATTGATTTAAAAAATCAAGCGTGAAACTTTCTTGAATATGATTTGATTGATTTAATGGCATTGTCAACCCTTAGTTTATGGGATATTTTAGCATAGAGAATTATGGCATCGCAGGTTAGTTGGTATATGGAGTACAGTTCTAAAGCTAGGGGGGAAGAAAGAAAGAAGGAGAAAGAAAAGGTTAAGAAGAAAGAGAGAGCTTTGAAAAAATAAAGTTCAAAAAAAGAAAGAAAGAAAGAAAGAAGAAAGAAAGAAAAGAAAAGAAAGAAAGAAAGAAAGAAAAAAAAGAAAGAATGACAAATTAATTGATAGAATGTTTTATTTAAAAGTTTGGTAAAAACGAAGAAAGAAAGAAAGAAAGAAAAAGAGAAAGAAAAGGTAAAGAAAGAAAAGAGAAGAGCTTTGAAAAAAATTCATAAAAACAAAAAGAAAGAAAGAAAAAAGAAAAGAAAGAAAGAAAGGAAAAGAAAGAAAGAAAGACAAATTGACTGATAGAATGTTTATTAAAACGAAGAAGGAAAGAAAAAAGGAGAAAAAAAAGGAAAAAAACAATAAAAACAAATCGAGAAGAGCTCTGAAAGAAAAAACACATAAAAACAAAAAGAAAGAAAGAAACAAATAAACAAACAAACAAAAGAAAAGAAAAGAAAAGAAAGAAGAAAAAAGAAAAGAGAAATTGACTGATAGAATATTTTATTTAAACGTTTGTTTGAAACGAAGAAAGAAAGAAAAGGAGAAAGAAAAGGTAAATAAAGAAAAAAAAAGAATAGCTTTGAAAAAGACGCATAAAACACAAAAACACAAAAACAAACAAACAAACAAAGAAAAGAAAAGAAAAGAAAGAAAGACAAATTAACTGATGGAATGTTTTATTTAAATGTTTGGTAGAAACGAAGAAGGAAAGAAAAGGAGAAAGAAAAGATTTTAAAAAGTAGAAGAGCTTTGAAAAACACGCATAAACAAACAACAACAAACAAAACAAACAAACAAAAAAAAAACAACAGAAAAAGCAAACTAGAACAAATAAAGAAACAAAAAAAACAGCTCAACTTTTAATTTTGAAAATTAGGAATTTATCCTGTTGAAGGTCACGTGGACTATGAATCGAACCTAATTAAAAGCAATTACTCATATTTGTTTCGGGAATCCCATAAGGGATTTCGGGAGGGAAGGGAACATTTCTGGATCTGTATTTTATGAAAAAAAAAAGAAGAAAAAAAAGAAAAAGAATTTAACGATGAAAGTGGAATGCGAAGTGAAATAAATCAATTAAATAAGATAAAAATAATTATAAAAAATAGAAGCATCAAGATCATCATGGACGGCTGTTATCTATGAAATGCTAATTTAGAATTCTTTAGCGTTTTTCAATTACTGTTCCCTAATGTCTGTGCATAAAATAACCTTAGACGGGTTGACGTGCCGTTAAAATAAATCAGTTAATCGACTATCTAAATTTTCGTTATAGCGAAGATAGAGATAATATAGAATAATAATTGAAGAATCGATAATACAATAAATGTAAGAGAATCTATTGGAATATATTGAAGAAAGAAAGAATTCTTAGAAAACAGGAACTAAAAGACAGAAAAAACTAATAGAAAACCAGACTGGTGTAAAGAAAGGAAAAATGAAAGAAAGAAAATGAAAGAGAAAACTGACACAGTGAAGGAATGAAAGAAAAAAGAAAGAAAAATAAATTGATAGAATGTTTTATTTAAGCGATTGGTAGAAATGAAGAAAGAAGGGAAAAAGAAAGAAAAGATAAAGAAAGAAAGAAAAGGGAAAAGAAAGAAAGAAAGAAAGAAAGAAAGAAAGAAAGGAAGGAAAAAGAAAGAAAGAAAGAAATTGATAGTAAGAAAGGAGCTTTGATGGATAAAGACAAAAAAGAAAGAAAGAAAGGTTTATTTTAACGATGTGTAGAAACAACGAAAGAAAGAAGAAAAAAAGAAAAAAACAAATAAATTGATAGAATGAAAGAAGCTGAAATAGATAAAGAGAAAAGAGAATGAAAGAAAAGAAAAGAAATAGATAAAGATAAAACGGAAAGAAAGAAAGAAAAACAAAGAAAGAAACTGATGGAAAGAAAAACTGAAAGAAATAAAGAAAGAAGAAAAGAAAGAAAGAAGAAATTGAGAGAAAGAAAGAGACTGAAATAGATAAAGAGAAAATTGAAAAGCGAAAGAAAGAAAGGATTAAGAAAGAAAGAAAGAAAGAAAGAAAGAAACTCATAGAAAGAAAAAAGTGAGATAGATCAAGAGTAAACAGAAAGAAAGAAAGAAAGAAAGAGAAAGAAAGAAGACAGGAAGAAAGAGAGAAAGAAAGAAAGAGAGAAAGAAAGAAACTCATAGATAGAAAGAAGGTGAAATATAAAGAAAATTGAAAAGCGAAAGAAAGAAAGAAAGAAAGAAAGAAAAGAAAGAAAGAAAGAAAGAGAAAGAAAGAAGACAGGAAGAAGAAAGGGAAGAAATTCATAGATAGAAAGAAGGTGAAATATATGAAAAGACAGAAAGAAGACAGAAAGAAAAAAAAGAAAGAACGTAGGAAAGAAAAAAAAAGAAAAAAAAAGAAATTGATAGAAAGAATGAAGTTTAAATAAATTAAGAATAAAATGAGAAAGAAAAAAAAGAAAGAAAGAAAGAAGAAAGATAAAGAAGAAAGAAAGAAAGAAAGAAAGAAAAAAAAGAAAGAAAGAAATTGATAGAAAGAAAAAAGGTTAAATAAATTAAGAATAAAATGAAAGAAAGAAAAAGAAAAAGAAAGAAAGAAGAAAGAAGAAAGAAAGAAAGAAAGAAATTGATAGAAATAAAGAAGCTTAAATATATAAAGAAAGATGCAAGAAAGAAAAAGAAAAGAAGAAAGAAAGAGAGAAATTGATAGAAAGAAAGAAGTTTTAAATAAATTAGGAATAAATGAAAGAAGAAAAAGAAAAAGAAAGAAAGAAGAAAGAAGAAGAAAGAAAGAAAGAAAAAAAAAGAAAGAAATTGATAGAAAGAAAGAAAGAAAGAAATTGATAGAAAGAAAGAAGTTTAAATAAATTAAGAATAAAATGAAAGAAACAAAAAGAAAAAGAAAGAAAGAAGAAAGAAGAAAGAAAGAAAGAAAGAAAGAAATTGATAGAAAGAAAGAAAGAAAGAAATTGATAGAAAGAAAGAAGTTTAAATAAATTAAGAATAAAATGAAAGAAAGAAAAAGAAAAAGAAAGAAAGAAAGAAAGAAAGAAAGAAAGAAGAAAGAAAGAAATTGATAGAAATAAAGAAGCTTAAATATATAAAGAAAAATGCAAGAAAGAAGAAGAAAGAAAGAAAGAAAGATAGAAAGAAAAAGAGAAAGAAAAAGAAATAAACAATCAGAAAAAGCAAAATAAAACATATAAAAACCCAAACCAAAACATATTTTATCGGATTAAAATGGCCGTGGGAAGAGAGATGGAATAAAATCCCTTTTAATAGAGACTGATTGATCGATGGAAAAAG
The DNA here is from genome assembly GCA_023376005.1 of Doryteuthis pealeii. Taxonomy (NCBI): domain Eukaryota; kingdom Metazoa; phylum Mollusca; class Cephalopoda; order Myopsida; family Loliginidae; genus Doryteuthis; species Doryteuthis pealeii. The sequence goes on along the minus strand of CM042172.1, from coordinate 71,232,081 downwards.
AAAGAGAAACATCTTAGTAGAAAAATTAAGACGATACAGATAACAAATTCAAATAAACAGACGATAATGAAACGAAATTCATTTCAACCTATATAAACAAATCGATATATCAATGAAGTAATTTAAAAAAATGATTTTAGTTGGCAAACTAGAATGAACTCTTCATCTTTTCACTCCCATCCCTCCATCAGTCCTACACAACTTATATTTTACGTTTTTATTTTCTCCCTCTTCTTTTAGTCACACACAAAGTTTGCTCTCCACGACTTAAAAAAAAACGAACCCTTTATTTCTACTCTACGAATACTATTTCTCTGAATCTTTGAGATGAGGCTTGATAACACTGGTTTACAAAAAAATAGTTTTTGTCTGAGGCAAGAACGTGAATAGGTGGTTTTTACTAATTTGGGTATGCTGAATTCAAATTTATAAACAGTTTTGCTCTATCACCTCTAGTTTTCTGTCTTTTAAATAGTCTTATTTTAGTATATACAGAGTATATACGTGCTTATTTCAACAGTTGCAGCAGCTTATTACAGATAAAACAGGATAGATAAAGAACATGGACGGAATAAATATACTTGGATGACACAATGTACACAATTCATAGTACCATAGACAGTTAGAAATGTGTTTTCTTAGATCTGCTAACTGCCAGTGGACTACTGGCCAGTGCACTACTGGCTGTTGATTGAGACGTGTTGGCTACGCTTAACTGCCAAAATCCGTCTTGATATATAGCTAAATATATATAATGCAATGCTATCACTTACATTTATTGCATAATAACAAAAAAAAGAAGACATAAGTCACACAATATTAGAAATGAACCCTGAATGCATATACACCTTTATGTACTGTATGTGTACCAAATGCACAGTATGCATATCTAAAAAAAACTAGAGGTGATGAGTACAAACGGATTTCCAATCTGAATTCAGCTGCACCCACAAATTAGGTTAAAACAGCTATTTTTGTGTTTGCCTCAATTTCTTTGTAAACCAGTGTAATTAGTATTGTATTTTGTATTTTGTTTTCAGTAAATTCATCTCAATCTATTATAAAAAGGAATATTTTTAATACAGTATTCATGGAGTGAAAATAAATGTGGCAATAGGTCTTAAGTAAACATATCAAACATTGTAATAATTAAATTATCATACTGTGGTATATCCATAGGTCTTGCTAGTAAATAAATACTCTTTTTTCTCAATAAATTCATCTTATAATCTCTTATCAAATGGAATATTTTAATACAGTATTCGTATATCTGTCTATCTATCTATCTATCTGTCAATATCAGTCTGTTCATATCTATCTATCAATCTATCTATCTATCTCCATCCAGACCATTGACAACGAGTTCGATTCTAATCGGTTGCTCAATATTACTTGCTTTGCCCTAGAATAAATTCCTCACGTGGAAGGCCTTTTATCAATTCAGTTCCTAGCTGCCTTTCTTTCTTCTTTCCTTAATTTGGCTACACCCTTTCTTCAGTCTGTATACCAAACATACGTTTAATTCCATTGATACTAATTCTAGATCTTCGAACTGTAGGCTTCAATTATCGATCAGTCAACCCTCCTCCCACGCCCCCAGTCCTAACGACAAACAAACTATTGAGTTAACCACTAATCAAGCCTCCGGGGCTCAGGTTTATTGATCAGCAACTAAAAAATTAAAATTAAGAAATAGAATAAGATAAATACTGGTTGGGGTTGAGAAAGGTTTGGCTGAGAAAAAAGTTGAGCCGGTCCATATTCAAAAGATCAGTCTCCAACTCGGCTGATTGGCGCATGCGCTTTGGTTATTATGTGTGTTGATATTCTAGAGCATTGGTTCAAACATTTTTAAAATTACCAACACAGGAAGATGTATCATATATCAAGAAGGCTCAGAGTAACATTCCAACATAGGTGAATATAAATCATCATCATCATGTCGCGCAAGCAGCACGCATATCTATGACAATCTCTCGCCAACTTCCCTATCACTCATAGCCCCTGGGCGGTTCTCTGCGCAGCATCCAGAATCCTCGCATAGTTGGTAAATGTAGGTCCTTAGTGGGCGTCCTACGCTAGCATGTCCATGTGTTGGCTTCCACAGGAGAACGTCGCTTATGAGCTCGTCCCCGCTTCTCCAGCAGTCCTGCATGCCTAGTGCGTCTCACTCGGATGGTCTGTGAGATGGGGGGCAGATGACCATATAGTTGCTTCATTGTGGGGTGCTACTTCTACGACTTGTTCAGGACTGCACACAACATTCTTGTGCAGGTCCCATATAGCTTATTCTCAAGGCGCTTTGTTAGGGTCCAGGTGGTGCAGCCATACAGCAGTACTGATATAACCACAGCCTGGAAGAATTGTCGCTTTAGCTTGTCAGTGAGATCGGATTTCCATATTACTGATAATTTGTTTGTGCCGCCCATGCCTTTCCTTTACGTGTATTAACATCGCTTTCTGTGAATGAGATATTACTACCTAGGTATGTGAACTGTGTGGAGATGTCTCCTTTCTTTTTGAAGTACATGAACTCGGTTTTATCGGAGTGCATATAGAGGCCGATATTCTTTGCTGCCTCCTCCAGGCTATGTAGTAGTGACTCAGCCTGTGCCGGTGTATCTGCAAGAAGCGCAAGGTCATCAGTGTAGTCTGCATCTGTGACTGTTTGTGCAGGATATCGCCTGCTTCTTGCCTTTCTTAGTGTAAAGCCTTTTTCTTTTATGGTATCTAATGATGTTCAAAGTGCATAGTCTAGGCATATTATAGATATATATGGTGCTAATGTATCTCCTTGTAGGACTCCAGCGGCGATGTCAAAGAAATCTGTGTCGCCATCAGGTGAGAGTTCAATTGCTTTAGTGTCTTTGTAGAGCATCATTATAGCGGCAACCGTTTCTTTGGGGAGACCATATGCTAGTAGTATTTGTTCCATTTTCCCTCTGTGTATGAAATCAAATGCCTTGGAGAAGTCTACGAATAACAGCATTGCCTCTAGATTCTTTGCTCGAACCCCTTTTATGATCCTTCGAATAGTCAGGATCTGGGAGGTGGTGGATCGTTTTCTGCGGAATCCGTTTTGGTTTTACCTAAGGATTTTCTCTATTTCGGATCGGATGCGATTAAGAAGAAGGGCATTATATATATATTTAGCTGCAATAGCAGTAAGAGTTATGACAATAGCTACCCCATTAAAATAAACCAATGAAACAACATTAAATCCTACCTGCATTCCATGTTTTTCACAGCTTTGTTACCTTTAAACTCTTACGTAATGCATACAGAATCAGGCTGGGTCCATTTCTACAAATAAGGGAGGGGAGGATGATCTGTCTTCCATTTTAAGTCAATTTAGTTTATTTGTATTGTAATCAATTCTTATTTTTATTAAAAAAATATCTTAATAATTCAAATGCAATTGAATCTTGGTTCACGCATTTAATCAAGATTTAGCAGATAAGAATTATTCACATTTTAAAATTTGGTAAGATAGCTTAACTTTCTATGTCCAGAGTTCTTAGTCCTCAAACAGTAAAGTTATTTCCAATGCATTTTTATAGTAAGAATTATTTCCAATGCATTTTCATTGTAAAAATTCTTTGCAAGGCATTTTTTGTAGTAAAAATCCTTTGCAATGCATTTTTATAGTAAAAACCATTTCCAATGCATTTTTATAGTAAAAACCATTTCCAATGCATTTTATAGTAAAAACCATTCCCAATGCA
>CM042172.1:71208356-71218356 GCA_023376005.1 Doryteuthis pealeii | reverse complement strand
AAGTATAAGTATAGATAAAAGGATATGAAAACACACAATGTGCTGTTAAATTATTTTCATCTCCTCTCTCGATGAGTCCGGAGTAAAAACAAACTCTGAAGATGATTTTTATAAATCTAAATATTCTTCAATATTAGTTATGAATATGATATGAAATATTATCACTTTAACAGCATATTGTGTGTTCTCATATACTTTTATCTATCTATCTATCTATCTATCTCTCTATATAATCCAGAACTATTTTTTAAAGTCTCGTAGTATACAGAGCTCAATATGTACTCCTATTGTCAGATTCACAGAGTAAAATTATATAAGTAAAAAATATAACAGAAGATTTAGATTTTTAGCAGTATAGTCTATTTCAGGAAACCTAGAGCAAATATCTAGCCTTTCCAATCATCAGATTCCTCAGATTAAGCATGTCTAAGTCTGGCATTATTTTGTGCAGCAATTATTAGTGATTCAGTTTCTCTTTGAGGTTTCCTCTTCTTAACCATGTCCAAGTCTTTTTATGTTCAACCACACCGATTTGTCGTTTGAAGAGTCCATATAATTGTTTTTCTTCCCATCCTTGTTTTCTAGTTTTCGTTGTTTTTCTATTCATCCACATATTACATCTGCTGTTGTTGGTTGCCATAAGTAATCTTTCTTAGCTCTTTTTTGTGTATTCTTCGAGTCCTTGGATTGTGGCCTCTACTCAGTCCTCTATCTTGGCAAGATCCCTTCCACCTTCTTTTCTTCATACATATAGCCTATCTCTATCGTCTCTATGGTGGAAGGCCTTGTGCATTGTCATTAATTTTCTAGTCCTTTGGTCAATCTGCATGAGTTTATTCTTTTGTCAATTTTAAGGATGGCCCAGAGTATATTCTAATAGGGACAGCCCAGGTATTTATTCCTTTGACAAGATTTCTGCTGTTGAGCTTGGTTTCTAAGAGCTTTCTCGTTCTTCTGAGGTATTATTATTATTATTATTATTATTATTATTATTATTATTATTATTATATAATTTTTTTATAACAGCATAAGCTTATGGTATTTCCCTGGAGTTAGAGTGACAACAAGTCTCCTCGGGTCTCCAGGACTCTTCTGAGTATTCTGGCATATTGCAGCAATACGGTATTCTGGATGGTCTCAATTCTTTCTCTGATTTCCAGATTTTCCAGCCTGTTTTTCTAAGCTTTTTGGGACCGTTCCAAGTGCACTAACTACAATTGGTATCACTCTCACTCTCATATTCCACAACTTTTTTTCAATTCTCTGGCAAGGTCCAGGTAATTATCCATCTTTTCATTTTCCTTCAACTTCATCCAGTGATCTGCTGGAACCGCAAAGTCACCTAGATTTCTGCTGTTGAGCTTGGTTTCTAGGCGTTTTCTTGTTCTTCTGAGGTATTATTATTATTATTATTATTATTATTATTATTATTATTATTATTATTATTATTTTCTAGGAGTTTTCCTGTTCTTCTGGGGTATTATTATCCTTATGGTTATAATCAATATCATTATTATTATCATTATCATTATTAATATCATTATTTCTATCATTATCATTATTAGTTTATTAGAATTAATTTATTGATTCTTTTATGTGATTACATTTGGCAAAAAAAAACTTGAAATATTATTAATATTTACATTATTAAATATCATAAAACTGTTATGATTATTCAATTATTATTATATAGTTTTTTTTTTCATAGATTTCCAACTCTTTTCGCTTTTTCTTTTCTCTTTTCTTTTCGTTTCGCTCTTTCATTCCGATTCGTTTCGTTTTTCGGCTTTTGTACATTTCGATTGCATTTGACAAAACCCTTTCATTGGGTCTTAAAATAAGTGAAGTGAACGGTAAAGCTACAAGACAGCTTTTATCTTTTAATATGTCTCTAATATTTTTCATGCATTATTATTCTATTATGTTCAAGGTTCCGTTTGAAGGGATTTTTCTTGGGGATTAAAGAATTTACAGGGGGCAGGGGGAAGGGCGAATGTAAAAGAATCGTAAGGACGGGAGTTTTTGGTGAAAACTGCATTAAATATAAAGGTGGGGTGAATGGTTGGGGGTGTGTTAGGAGATGAAGGGGGAGAAAGGGATAGAGTAGAATGAGAAAGGGGGGAGTGAAAGCAAGTAGAGAGTAAGCATTATTAGTGTGGTGGTGGAGGCGGAAAGAAATTTCGAAAAATAATGGGGAGAGTGTGAGAGAAAGAGAGTGAGAGAGGAGAGAGAGAGAGAGAGAGAGAGAGAGAGAGAGAGAGAGGGAGAGGGGAGAGAGAGAGTATGTGCGTGTATATATGAGAAAGAAGGGATTGAATAAAGGGACAAAGTATAGGTATGAACACACTGAAATAGATATATAGGCGCAGACGGAGAAAGATAGATCGATAGACATACAGATTAATAGATAGATAGACCGACAGATATATATATATATATATATATATATATATATTTACCAACCCCTCGGCACGATCAGGATGCGACACAAGGTCAATTTTTTAAGCGGAGTTCAAAAGGTTTGAATTCAGAGTTTTCCTTCTCCTAGACCGGTTGCCTAACCAAGTTAAAGAGTCCAGTCCGCTCTACTATTTATCCATAGCTGGATTGAGAGTAGGATTCATACTTTTCCCAATGGTATTTGCGCTAAGTGAAATGCAATTACCACATCCAGGATTTGAACTCGGGGCGACGATACCATTTCCCATGACCATTTTCCATATATATATATATATATATATTTATAATATATATATATATATATATATATATATAGAGAGAGAGAGAGAGAGAGACGGACAGATAGATAGATAAATAGATAAACCGATACATTGAAAGATAGATAAATAGACAGACAGACATATAGCATCCGGTTCGTGGCAAATGATCATCATGTTGCACATGTAGCATGGATATCCATGACAATCTCTCCCTCTCATTCATTGCCCCAAGGAGGTCTTCTGCACAGCAACCAGTATCCTCGCATAGCTGGTCAATGTAGGTCCTTGATGGTCCCCCACGTTTGCATGTCCATGTGTTGGCTTCCACAGAAGAACGTCGCTTATGAGCTCGTCCTTGCTTCTCCAGCAGTGTCCTGCATGCCTAGTCAGTCTCACTCGGATTGTTTGTGAGATAGGGAGCAGGTGGCCGTACAACTGCTTCCTTGTGGGGTGCTGTTTTCACGACTTGTTCAAGACTGCACGCAGCATTCTTGTGCAGCTCCCATCTAGCTTATTCTCAAGGCGCTTCGTTAGGGTCCAAGTGGTGCAGCCATACAGCAGCACTGATATAGCCACAGCCTGTAAGAATTGTCGCTTTAGCTTGTCGGTGTGATCGGATTTCTATATGACTGATAATTTGTTTGTGACCGACCATGCCTTTCCTATTCGTGTATGCGAAATTTACCACAATTTATCAACGTGTTACTCATGTGATTGTGCGACATAAGTAAAGTAAAGTCGTCGGGGCGGCCTAAAGTCGGTATCAGCCAATCAGCGAGGGAGTCTATCCCCTTTTTAATAGCTCTAGACCAAGGAGATTGTTTTTTGGCATCTGAGGTGGAGCGCCACACCTACCATCAGCTCCTTACTTTACCGCACAGATCCCTGTGCTACTCATACGCTGAGTTGGCGAGGGCCGGAATCGAACCAATAACTATGCCTACGATTTAGAGATGTCTGCAGGAGAGTCATGAGGATCTGCCATATTGACGCAAACACGTGGGACGTAGACACAAAATATAGAGAGGCTTGGCGCCTTAATCGTTAAGCAATGGTCGGGAAGGGATTGGTAGGAGAGGGAGAAAAGACAGGAGCCCCAGAAAGCATCACAGAGAGGAGAGGAGCCTCGACAGAAAAGAGAACCAGAAAGAAAGAGAGAGAAAAGCCAGAAGCCTCAGAAAGTATTGTGATGTTAGTTCAACTGTAAAAAAAGAAGTCAAGTCGAGGTAGGGTAAAAAGAGACAAGTGTATTCACAATAAGGTACAAGAACGGCTAGCTTGCCGGTAAACAGTAACAGTACGGTAACAGTACGGTAACAGTACAACCTTTTCACTCGGTGTCTCACTATTTATAGTGAGAACCGGTGTATATTCTCCAATGTAGGAACGGCCGTTACAACAGAAAGCAACACAGTTTGTGTGCATTCAGTGCACCTAAGACTGTCACTCAAGAATTGGCCTGTTAATGCAGATGATAAAGTCTGGGAATCAACGCTGGGACCGGTACTTGATCCTTTTGCAATACGGAAAAAATACCAAGAATATTTGGTACAGCCTTAGGGGAAATTTCGTTGGCAAAGTGTTAACTTTTTTAAGATACAACTAAAACAAATAACAATAGTATCAGAAAATGAAATAAAACAAATGAGATTCTGAAAAAAGTCAAATAATTCATTTGTATTTTTAAGATTAAAATGTTCTCAAATCAAGTAGCCATTTTTTTCTTTTTTGGCGGTTAAATTATGCCTGAAAATGCCTTCTAGCAAGGCAAAGGGCGGGAAGAAGTTTTTCAAGCAATTTTTGGCCATTAGCGATTTTGACATCAAGGACTGCGAATAATGATCATGACGATATTAATGAATACAGTGTTAAAAATAAAAGTACAACACTCAGAAATATGATGCCGAGATTGACCTAAATACATTAATTATTTGATAAGCTTAGCTTCGTTTGGCACAAGGTCAGGAGTGTGGAGCACCCCGTCAAATGATCTATACATAAATGCCATGGTAAATACCAATCTACCTTCAACCTCTCTCTCTCTCTCTCTCTCTCTCTCTCTATCTATCTCTTTCCTTTTACCATTTAATTGGTTCATGACTTGCAATACTCCATTTTGGCCCTGTCTTGGGCTAGACGGGCGGTCGGAGAGGCCCCTCCGATCAATCGGCTGGTCACGTCAAGCCCTAACACCTATATGATTGCTCCAACCCTATTGTCTTTATGGCAATCCCCAACCCCTTTTTATCATATGGGTGCTAGAAGGCGCTAACTGAGGGTCTACATATCCTGGGAATGACGTTAAACTCTATCTGATGGTGAGGTTCCAGTTCTGGAGGTTTTGGGAATGTGGAGCACCCCTTCATCACCATTGCTCCCTGGTCCACTCTGACCCGGAGTGGTAATACCTGTTAGGGTCCCATCTATGGCTTAAATAGAAAAATGTATTTATAAAAAAATTGTATTATCCATTAAGAATTGATTTATTTCAAAACTTTATCGGCATTAAATGACCCACCGAGGTTGATATGCCGTAAAACAAAACAAAACAAAACCATTTAATTGTTTTTTGCTTTTGTTTTAATAGACCATATATAGATTAATCTATCAAGCTCTCTGGGCCAGTCTGTCTATCTGATACCCACACGCGCATGCGCACACACACATATATGCACACACGTATATATATATTCTACCAAGTCTTAGAATTAATGGAGTTGGCTATCAAGTCTGTATCTTTTAGTTTTAATGATACTATGTATCGTCAGGCGGATGGTATATCGATGGGTAGTCCCTTAGGCCCTGTGATAGCTAATGTATTCGTGGGTTTCCTTAAGAAACAGCTATTCGATAAAGTCCCTAAACCATACCTGTATTTGCGTTATGTGGACGATACATTTACGTGCTTTCCTTCCCGTGATGAAGCTCTGAAATTGTTCCGAAGCTTGAATGATTTGCACCGCTCCCAAACATTTACGATGGAGGAGGAAAGTAATGGTGCCTTGGCATTCCTTAACGTATTAGTGGAAAGGGGTTCGTTGTCTTTTGTGACCAGTATGTCTCTGAAACCGACGTTCACCGGACTATACTTAAGTTGGGATTTTTAAAAATTAAATGCCTAACTTTCCGGGCATTAAAAGTTTGTTCAGACAATAAAATTCAAGAACTCTGTAAAGTTTTTAAATGCCATCCTTGGCCAGTTGAAAAGGGCTTACAGTAAGTCCTGAGTTATGGAATTCTTTGGTAGGCGTATAAGTCCTATCCTGCGTGTTGGTAAAGGTTCAGTGATTTAATCCTATGTCTGTCGTCCACGAAGGTCTGTGTAATTATGACCAGTATGGTCAGTTTAAGTATTGTATCAGCAGCAGAGTACTGCCAGTGATTGGCCAAGAGATATCACATGGTTCTGGCCGAGTCTATAAATAGGAGTGGGCTTTTAACACACACTCAAAAATATAAAAAAAAAACTTTTCCGCCCTGTCGGTGGGGCGTTAGAATGTACCGACTGCACCTCTGCAGAGGGGTAAGACTCCCCCAATGGGGCCACCTGTTGGCCGTGGGCGGCGACCCGTGATGCTTAAGGATAGAGCCCAGGTGGATGAGCAGTTCATGACGTGCAATACTCCACTTTGACCCTATCTTGGGCTAGACGGGCGGTCGGAGAGGCCCCCTATGATCAATCGGCTGGTCACGTCAAGCCCTAGCACCTATATGATTTTCTCAACCCTATTGCCCTTATGGCAAGCCCCAACCCCTTTTTATCATATGGGTGCTAGAAGGCGGTGGCTGCGGGTCTACATGTCCTGGGAATGACGTTAAACTCTATCTGACGGTGAGGTTCCAGTTTTGGAGGTTTGGGGAATGTGGAGCACCCCTTCATCACCATTGCACCCTGGTCCACTCTGACCCAGAGTGGTAGTACCTGTTAGGGTCCCATCTATGGGTTAAATAGAAAAATGTATTTAAAGAAAAATTGTATTATCCATTAAGAATTGATTTATTTCAAAACTTTATCGGCATTAAATGACCCACTGAGGTTGATATGCCGTAAAACAAAACAAACCAAACCAAACCAAAAAACTTTTTAAATAACGGGTATCCCGGGTAGATAATTTTTGACACCATTAGTACAACAGTGTCAACATTCGATCGCGACAGATCATTTGGTTTATATTCGATTGTCTTGGTTATGCATTGCTATCCCGCAGCAAAAGTAAGAACTATTTTTACCACCAAAGCTGCTTTTCGCTCTGTTAATAAAGATGTACTCCCAATACTCGATCAAAGTTTATTAGTTTACAAATACATATGCTGGTGTGGGACCACATATATTGGGCGTCCAATTCAGAGATTTGCTGTGAGAGTGAGTCAACCCGTGCCCCGAGGAATCCGTGATCGTAGACACATAACATCCGGGCACTCACAATGTCCTGTGTCTGCAATTGGTGAACATCATTACCATGACACTCTCACATACTGTTGTCTCGTTACCAATATTTTTCTAGGCTAGACGTTCAGAGAGGCTGGTCAATCGGCTGGTCTCGTCAAGCCCTAGCAACTATATGATTGTCCCTGCCTTATGGCAAGCCCCAAGCCTTTCTGATCATATGTGCTAGAAGGCTGTGGCTGAGGGTCTTCATGTCCTGTGTATGATATTAAACTCTACCTGATGGTGAGGTCTTAGTTCTGGAGGTGTGAGGAATGTGGAACATCTCTTGATCACCATTGCTCCCAGGTCCACTCTGACCCGGAGTGGTAGTACCTGTTAGGGTCCCATCTACAGGTTAAATAGAAAAAAAGTGTTTAACACAAATTGAATAACCATGAAGATTGAATAAAACAAAAACGTCTTCGGCATAAAATGACCCAATAAGGGTTGACATGCCGTAAAGTCCAACCATCCAAGTACTTTTCCTCAAATTTTGGAAATTTTAAGAAAGCATAATCTGATGAGGCTCATGCAAAAGTAATGATAAATATAATAGTAATATTAAGAATATATCCAACTCTTTGCCTACTTTAAACCGCTCACAGCGCCTCTCACACCACTGCATTCCTACCATAAAAAAACTGATAGTTTGTTCATTATAATTGAACAGAAGGCCTCAGATTACGATGATAATAGGACTTTATTTGAATAGAATGAATTTTGAGGTAAACAGATAGTGAAAGGTAAATATCGCATCATACAAATATCTATCAATAATGGAGATTCGCTTCCGGTTTTTGTCTGTAACAAAAATTACGTCACTGCTTACGTCACATTACCCAAAATCGCCATAACATAGAATAAATACAGTGAAAATTTGAACATGCAACATTAGACAGTCCTCATTGTTTTTTAAAACAAGTTTTAATAAATACATAACTGGTATTATATATCTATATATAGTTTGTTTTATTCTAATATATATTTAAAGTTTATATTTCAAATTGTTTTATCTTTTAATCCTTTAATGAATTTGATGATTTTACTTACTCAGGGTACAAACTCGCTCACATTGAATTTTTAACTCCCACCCCTCAGGCAATAAGTTTCAAAAATCTACTTTTACATCGCCCGGAGGCCGTTTTTTATTTTGCTAATATTATTAATTTCGACCTTGTGTCACATCGTACCCGTGGCAAACGGGTTGGGTAAATACCTACTTTTTACTAACACAATTCAGCAGGAAACCAGGGTTGTGTTGTAATGGAATATTCCACACTCCCTCTCACCCATATGGTCAGACTATATGTATAATGAGCACGGCATTATACTGGCCTGGCTTCGAGGATTAGTAGCGTACCTCACTATTCTTTGTCTGTCTTATTGTATCTCTCTGCAATAAAACCCTAAAAAATCTACGAACGTGTTGCCTGGTCCTTCAACTCGATTACAACCATGTCTGATTGTATCCCTTTAAAGAGACACGAGAAGAGAGAGAGAGAGAGAGAGAGAGAGAGAGAGAGAGAGAGAGAGAGAGAGAGAGAGAGAGAGAGAGAGCGAGAGAGAGTGTGTGTGTGTTGTGTGTTTAGTAATAGAGTACTCCACACTCTATCTATCTATCTATCTAATTCAGTCTTTGCTTTTGTCATCTATCTATCTATCTATCTATCTATCTATCTATCTAAACACCTTTCTTTATTTCTTTCTTTTCTATATATTCTGTTTTATTATTACTTTGTTCTTTCCTTTCATTTTAAGTTTCTATCTATCTATCTATCTATCTATCTATCTATCTATCTATCTATCCAACAATCTATCTATCTATCTATCTATCTATCTATCTATCCTACAATCTATCTATCTATCTATCTATGGATTTTTCTTTATCTCTATCAGTGCCCCCATTAAATCCAGCTGATGATGTACATAACCCAGTTGGTTTCGTATGCATCTGAATCTTTAAAAAAATCATCTTGATGCATATCAGAACTTGAACTCATTTTACAGAGTTCAATTTCCGTTTTGCTCAGTAGAGCACCCGCCTAAAAATCGCCTTGTGCCTAACCCGTACACGTGGGGTACGTGGTAAATATCACTATAACACCTGATCCAACCAACTGATCTCCCTTAACCATTTCTCCAGACGACAGCAGCAACTAAAAACTGATCCCGCCATCTATCTATCTATCTATCTATCTTAACTCGTTAATATCTATGTTTTTCTTTATTCATTTTTCTTCTTTTCTTTCTTTCTTTCTTTCTGTCTTTCTTTCTTTTCTATCTTCTTCATTTTAGTTTTTATCTATCTATCTATCTATCTATCTATCTATCTATCAAACAATCCGTCTATCTATCTATCTATCTATCTATCTATCTTAACTCGATAATATCTATGTTTTTCTTTATTCATTTTTCTTCTTTTCTTTCTTTCTTTCTTTTCTATCTTCTTCATTTTAATATTACTTTGTGCTTTCCTTTCATTTCAAGTTTTTATTTATCTATCTATCTATCTAAACACCTTAATATCTATGTTTTCTTTCTTTCTTTCTTTTCTATATATTCTGTTTTATTATTACTTTGTTCTTTCCTTTCATTTTAAGTTTTTATCTATCTGTCTATATCTATATCTATGTCTGTCTCTGTCTGTCTATCTGTCTGTCTCTCTCTCTGTCTTTCTCTCTCTCTGTCTCTGTCTCTGTCTGTCTCTGTCTCTCTCTCACTCTCCACCTGATACAACCAATCTCCCTTAACCTTTCTCCAGACGACAGCTAAAATCTGTTCCCGCCGTCTATCTATCTATCTATCTATCTATCTATCTATCTATCTATCTAATTCAGTCTTTGTCTTTGTC
>CM042172.1:71180856-71203356 GCA_023376005.1 Doryteuthis pealeii | reverse complement strand
TGATGAGTCGGGAGAGTTAGACACTTTGTCTAAGCTCCCTGAAATAGTCTATAACGCAAAATCTCTAAGTCTTTTGTTATTTCTTTACTTATATATATATATATATATATATATATATATATATATATATATATATATATATATATAACACCAACCAACAACTGACCATCCAGATGGAAGCATGCAGTTCTCTTAGAAATCGAGAATGTGACCCACAAGAAACTTGGATTTCTGAACACTAAACATCAATAAATAGAAAAAAAAACTTGATTAAAAAATAATTTAAAAAATTGAGTACCTATCAAGAATGAATAAAACAAAATGTCTTTGCATAAATTAACCCAACAAGGGTTGACATACCGTAAAATCCAACCAACCAGCCAACCAACCAACCAACTATTCATTCATTTATTTTTCTTTGTCCTTTCTTGTGAAAATTCATTCATACTTCAGCTATTCTTTTTCTTTTTCCCCTTCAATTCTTCCCTTATTTTGACCACGAACCCCCGTGGGCGTGGCGGTGGGGGTTTGTAAGTAATTGTTAAAAGGAAGTCTCACATAAATAAACAACATTCTTACGCTTGACTGCACACCGATCAGTGACGGCTGGGGAATTTACTTGTTCCCTCAAGATAAACAAACGACACCCTTATAAGACTTACTTATTTTACATATCATTAGGCTCAGAACTTCCGGCCTGTTCAAAGGGCTACCGTCAAAATATACAACATCTACAAGCGCTATCTAAACCTTATATATATATATATATATATATATATATATATATATATATAAAGATAAATCTAATGAGTCAGACGAACCTACTATTAGTTTCGCTTAATGCTCTTCAGGGCTAAGATCTGACTTAGATTTATCTTTATTATTTGCTCTACTTAGGTATTGAGCACTTTTTACTTATTAGCTATTCTCCTAGCGGTTATATGAATATATATATATATCTTATATACATATAAATTGTTTTTTCTTTTGGCCAAATACTGTACCAATAGATTATTTTTTGTTTGTACGACTATCTTGGTCTTTTCTTTTTTTCAAAAAATGTTTTCTCCCCAGCTGATGTTTGGTAGTATATTTTTACAATCAAACCATTTGCTGTTTTTTTTTCTCACCGCAAGGATTTACCAACACGCTTGGTATATTATATATATATATATATATATAATATATATATATATATATATATATATATATATACACACACACACATATATATATATATATATAATTTATATATTTATATATGTGTGTGTGAATAAAGGAAGTGAATCCGACGGTATGTAGTATAATAATATTTGACGTCATATTTCAAACCGTTCATTTTTTCAACGTTCTTTTTTCTCAGACTTTTAAATTTTAAACAGACCGATAAACAAGAACTATTACTCGCCTTTCTTCTTATTCTGAGATAAAAAATTTTTAATCACCTTCCACCTACCAACAAAAGCCCTGAAGATGATCTAATTAATAGATCGAAACACTGCAGCGCCGGCCAATAAACTCACCACTTAACTCATTTAAACCTCTGTTTTTAAAAAAAAAAAATTATATACTACACACACACACACACACACACACACACATATATATATATATATATATATATATATATAACCAAACTTGTTGGTAAAACCTTGCAGTAAGAACTTTTACCAATGAATCAAATTTCCATATTGAATACCCCTTTTATGAGTTTATTTGCCATTAAATAAACAGACCATATTACCTTTAGGCACCCCTTTTTGATCTCGATTAAGAAAGGACATGTTTTTCATTTACACCGTCAATATCCAGTTGTTTGTTAGGGGTTAAGGTTAGGGGTTAGAGTTAGGGGTTAGGGTTAGGGATTAGGGTTAGGGATTAGTTTTATAATTTTAAAAAATCTAAAAATCGTCTGTTAAAACAGCTGGATATTGACGGTGTAAATGAAAAACATGTCCTTTCTTAATCGAGATCAAAAAGGGGTGCCTAAAGGTCATATGGTCCAAATAAACAGAGCCCTAGAAAACCACAAGAGCATACAAATAAAATAAATGATATAAATAAATAAATAAATAAATAAATAAAATCATGAATTAAGATTCTTCTGAAATGTTTGTTAACTTACAAAAGTGTAAGTGGGATGAATACGCATGCGCAGAAAATACAAAAATCGGAACGGAAAAGGCGACAAGGTGCAAGACAAATAACAAAAGCCGAAACGAAAAAAGAAAAAAGAAAAAAAAGACGTTCAGATTAAATGCATAAGTTCAAAGAAGAATAATAAATAAATCCACTCAAAAAGAACAATACAAAAAAAAAAAAAACATAAATAAAAGTAAAAAACTATAAAAGGTGGAATGGAAAAAATAAAAATAAATAAAAATAAAACGAAACGAAATCAAAAAATATAAAATGTGAAATAAATAAAAATATATTTTATTTTACCTCCACCCCCCCCATTTGTTTGGGGATTGAGGTAGGGGTAAGGGGGAAGGGTTTTGATCTGAAACATCCTAATCTTGACACTGTGTGTCGGCACTCCCCCTGGCGGTGAAAGCGAATGCCGAGGAGAGAGAAAGTGCGTGTTTCTGGGCGGGGGGGGGGGGGGGGCTATGGAATATGAAGTTGGATTTCGGCTGTTTTGAAGCGAAGAAATAAAGTCGGAGATAGAATTTAGAGATTAACGCTCAAGAGCCACCATTATGGGTTTACGTAGAAAGAGCCACCATCATAGGTGACGTACAAAGGGACACTATTATGGGTCGTATGGAAAGCCAAAATGGATTTTCAATTTTCTCAGATAGTTTGAAATGTATTCAAAAAAAAATTTCAGGCCAGTGATAATAATAATTAATCAATTAACTTATTATTATTATTATTATTATTATTATTATTATTAGCATAATAAAAAACACACTCCGGGCGATGTAAAAATAGATTTTTGAAACATATTGCCTGAGGGGTGGGAGTTAAAAATTCAATGTCAGCGAGTTTGTACCCTAAGTAAGTAAAATCATCAAATTCATTAAAGGATTAAAAAATAAAACAATTTGAAATGTAAACTTTAAATATCTATTAAAATAAAACAAACTATATATAGATATATAATACCAGTCATGTATTTATTAAAACTTGTTTTAAAAAACTTTGAGGACTGTCTAATGTTGCATG
The DNA here is from genome assembly GCA_023376005.1 of Doryteuthis pealeii. NCBI lineage: Eukaryota > Metazoa > Mollusca > Cephalopoda > Myopsida > Loliginidae > Doryteuthis > Doryteuthis pealeii. Next base: position 71,200,185 of record CM042172.1, on the reverse strand, counting down.
TTCAAATTTTGAGTGTATTTATTCTATGTAATGGCGATTTTGGGTAATGTGACTTAAGCAGTGACGTAGTTTTTGTTACAGACAAAAACCGGAAGCAAATCTCCATTATTGATAGATGTCTTTTTTATATATTTGAATAACAACAAAAGCGGGGTTTTTTTTTAACAGTTCTTAATTCTCTGTATTTTGACCGTTTTAACTTCAAATATCAAACATTTTGCCCTGAGGAAGGCCGTTTTTTTTTTGTATACTTAAGTATTTTATACTTTTCTATTATTATTATATTATTATTATTATTATTATTATTATTATTATTTCATTTCATTTCATTTCATATTTAAAATAATAATAAATAGAATACAATGTATACATGGACAAACCTTCGACCGAAACACGTGTTGGCATTTCACTATAATGTAATGGCGATTCTGGGTAATGTGACGTAAGCAGTGACGTAGTTTTTGTTACAGACAAAAACCGGAAGCGAATCTCCATTATTAATACATTATTATTATTAGTTTAGAATGTTTGTGGAGACAGAGACGAAACGGTAAATCCTATAATAAGCGAATGCAGGAAACTAGCACAAAATGTACAAGACGAGGGAAGACTGAGTGGGAAAGGTGATCCACTGGAAATTGCCCGAGAAATTCAATTTTCGTAATGTTGCTAAATGGTCTATGCATAAAACTGAATCTATCCTAGCGAATGAGACGCGTGAAATTCTTTGAGACTTTCGGATACAGACGAATCACCAATACTTAATTTTTTTTTCTATTTTAACGAGAGTCACAATGGAGACGCGTAGTGTAATGGTTAGAGTCATAGGAAATGGACGACTCGACCCGAGTTCAATTTCTGGACGCGGCTGTTTGTTTTTTTTTTTTTACATAGCGCTAATATACTTGGGAAAGATATACACCCAACTATTCTCCCTCCAGCTATGGGTAAATCGTAGAGTAGACTCTTTAATCTTGCCTTAGTAATAAATCTAGAAGGAAAACTCTGAAATCAAACCTGTTAAACCTCGCAGAAAAAATTGACCTTGTGTCACATTCTGCCCTTGCGGTGGCGCTGGTATATATATATATATATATATATATATATATATATTATGCTAAAGCTGAGAGCATCAATGATTGATACTACCACTCCTAGTCAGGGTGGACCCGGGAGTAATGTCGATAAAGGGGTACGCCACACTTCCCAGAGCTTCAGAACTGGAACCTCACCACTAGATGGCTGAAGGTCAGAGTGGACCTGGGAGTAATGGCGATAAAGGGGTACTCCACACTTCCCAGAGCTTCAGAACTGGAACCTCACCACTAGATGGCTGAAGGTCAGAGTGGCGATAAAGGGGTACTCCACACTTCCCTGAGCTTCAGAACTGGAACCTCACCACTAGATGGCTGAAGGTCAGAGTGGATCTGGGAGTAATGGCGATAAAGGGGTACTCCACACTTCCCAGAGCTTCAGAACTGGAACCTCACCACTAGATGGCTGAAGGTCAGAGTGGACCTGGGAGTAATGGCGTTGAAGGGGTACTCCACACTCCCCAGATGTAGTTTAACATCATACCAGAATACTAAAACCCTTAGCCACTGCCTTCTAACATATAAATAATTTAAACAAGTTTTTGAGGTTTTAAAATTTATATATTATATATTGAAATAAAATTAAAATATTTCTTGGAATGGTTAGGAGACTAGAGCTAATATTAATTAACTAAAAAGAAGAAAACATGTCATCTCGTGGATTTTGCCGTCTCGACGGATCACAAAGTGAAAGTAAAAGACAATTGAAAGATAGAAAAATACGTGGACCAAGAGAACTGAAAAAAAAAAAAACAGAAACTGTGGCACATGAATGTAAAGGTCGTACCAATTATAACTTGGGCACTTGGAACGGTTTCCAAAGTTTTGCAAAAATGTCTGGAACAATTGGAAATCCAAAGAAGAATCAAGACCTTCCAAACAACACTGTTAAGATCGGCTAGAAAGAAGAGTCCTGAAGACACGAGGAGACATGCTGTCACATGCACACTTTGATGATGTTGAAGATTATATATATATATATATATATATATATATATATATATATATATATATAAATCCCGGAATATTGTGGTTCCTAGTCGGATGTGCCCTTCGATAATCTCGAAGATCTCTTACTGCAGAAAAGCGAGTTCGATACTCACTGGGTGCCCCATACTTGCGACATTGTGTCAAATCCTTATCGTAGCGAATGGGTTAGGTAAATACCTCGACAGTTAGGATCGATCTTAGAAACTCGGGGGAACAGTCTCGAAGACCAGCGAGCTAAGCATTCTTTAATGACAGGCGTCCAATAATCTCCAGAACGTATATTCATGGGGGAGGGGAGAAAAAAAAAGAAGTGTTCAATGGGAGACTCATATCGATCTATTATGATTGACTTTTTCCGAAGCGTAATTTGTCAACGATTTCAGCTTTTATGGCTTTCAATTTTAGATTATTTTCTACTTTGGTTTCGTCACCTTCCGATTTCTTGGCTGTCGGTGAGTTTCGCTTATTTAAATACCTATTTGTTAGATTTCACTGCGTTCCTTGTCGATTCTCAAAATCGAATATCAATACCAACGTAAACCACATTAATTTGCAAAAAGGATTTAAAAAAACGCAACCCTCCTCCCTCACCAAAAAATAAGAAAAAGAAAGAAAAAAAACGAGAAAAAAACAAACAGGCCATTAAGAAAAATAAAAATAAAAAATTTCCAAAAAATGACGGACATTTTTTTATTTTTTTACCTGTTTCGATTTTTTTCTGAATTAAGATTTTTCCAATATTTTTTTTTGCAATTCCCCAAATCTGCAAACTTCAAACGTAGAGAACCAATACATTTATTCTTCGATTAAAACTAAGACATACACAAGACACGGCTTGAATTTTTGTTCTGATTTAAGAAATATTATTTACGAGTTTAATAATAATAATAATAATAATAATAATAATAATAATAATAATAATAATAATTGTTGATTAACAAAAGAGAAAGAACTTGTCAACTGGTGGATTTTGCAGTTCCAGCAGATCACAGTGTGAAGCTAAAGGAAAATAAAAAAAATGGACAAATACCTGGACCTTGCCAGAGAACTGAAAAAGTTATGGAATATGAAAGTCAAAGTGATACCAATTGTGATACAATTTTTGCATATTTACCAGTGTATCACTTTCCCAACCAAGTTGTGCCTAGCTTTGTATTCCCGTTGTGCTAGTTTGCTACATTCACTTAATACATGGTTTATAGTCTCATCTCTGTCACTGCACAGTCTACATTTACTGTTTTGTTGTGTCTTATCAATTTTTGATTTGATATAGTTTGTACTTACGGCATTAATCTGTGCAGCAGTTATTAGTGATTCAGTTTCTCTTTTGAGGTTTCCTCTTCTTAACCATGCCCAAGCCTTTTCATGTGCAACCTCTTCGATTTGTCGTTTGAAGTGTCCATATAATTGTTTTTCTTCCCATTTTTGTTTTCTAGTCTTTGTTGTTTTTCTGTTTGTCCATATGTCACATCTACTTTTGTTGGCCGCCATAAGTAATCTGTCTTTACTCTTTTTTGTGTAGTCTTCGAGTCGTTCGATTGTGATTTTATACGCAGTCCTCTATGTTGGCAATACCTCTTTCCCCTTCCTTTCTTGGCACATATAATCTATTGTTACACACTGACTGTTTTCACCGTACCAAATCTATATAACGTTGTATACCCCTTCTTACTTCTTACTCTGGTCGTCTTTTCTTCTGGCCGGCTTTGCTTCTGATCGTCTATCATCTATCTTGGTCTGGTATATCTTTTATTGGTCTGGACTTTCTTGGGGACTCCGGTCTGGTTTCTGTTAGGGATCACTCCTTATCAGAAGCCCTGTGTCATTGTTAGTTTTTAGGTAATAAACACAAGACTTCGATTTACGTTGATGTTACTTTATTTATAAATCCCCAACCCAGACAATCTGCGCAGATGAGGCTTAGATGTTGCCATCTTGGCTCCTAACTTCTAACTGACTGAGTTACTTACTATATCCTTAAACCAGAAGGGCCTTCTATCGGGGTTCCGGTTCTCACGGTTTATCCCCGGAAAGCAAGGTCATAGTGTGGTCAAATGCTGTCACTCACTCTCAAGGCCATCAGCTGTACTAATCGCCATTATGATTTCTACAATACCTTATAAAAGCATTAGGGATCCAATAATTATGTAACACTATCTATATCGTCTCTAGGGTGGAGAGCTTTGTGCATGGTCATTAATTTTCTCGTCCTTTGGTCAATCTGTCTGAGTTTGTCCATTTTAAGAATGGTCCTGATTATTATTATATTATTATTATTATTATTATTATTATTATTATTATTATTATTATTATTATTATTTCTGATCCTCGAAGATCACCAGATAAAAGCTGATTAAGAATACGAGCATCCGCCTTTCGTGACGCCATTACAACGATCCCAGCTTTCTCTAATTTACGTGGCATTTCCAAGATGAACTGATTTTCTCATTTAGTTGGCGTGAAAAACACTCAAGACTCGCATTGATGTATCATGAATCGCCGGCCGACTATCGATCTGGCTAATCGAATTATCGCTGATTGTAGGACACCACTTAACCCTCACTGCAATGGCGGAAAACAGATGCGAAATTGAGGCATCTGGAAGTCGCGTTAATCTTTCCACTTAAAGGTCTTCGTTACGATCATAAACTAATTAGAGTAAATTGCGAGAACAACAAACAAACAACTGGCAAATATAAATTGGACTGCGAGGAGGAAGGAAGAATCGCGCATGCGCAGAGAAGAGCGCTCTGGATTTAAAGGGCGGGAAGCTCTAAGAACAAAGCCGTATAATTATACAGATATTTACGATTAATACAATTGTGAGTGCTTACTCTTTCAGGTCTAGAAATAAGAAATTCTGCTACCTAGCATTCTCATTACTACGCATTATATATATATATATATATATATATATATATATATATATATATATATGTGTGTGTGTGTGTGTGTGGTGTGTGTATGTTATTTTTATATTATATATATAGTGTATTTACATATTATGTATTATTATATTATATCATATATATAGTGTATTACATACTATATTTATATGTACAATATATATATATATTATATATATATATATATATATATATATATATATAAGATTTTGGGATGTTTGTTTATTTTTTAGAAGCATTGGTGAATAAAGTATATATTAATATTTATATTTTTGCTTGAAGGCAATTACAATGCGCATATCGCATACAATCCGATAATTATAGAAGATAAATAATATTGACAAGTGAATCTCGCAAAGAATTACTCGGCATGCAGAACATCGTACAGCAGCTGTTTCGACTTTATTAAGTCTCATCAGCGATGTATACTAACGATCTCCCTCCGACAGAAATCGAAACCGGGACTTCAGCAGGATAGTCAGAAACTATACTGCCTCGGCCACCGATACAGCACCGAGCTGTAATTGCCTTCAAGCAAAAATATAAATATAAATATATATATTGTATTATTTATATATATATATATATATATAATATATATATATATATATGTATTTACATATATAGTGTATTATATATTATTATATTATATATATAGTTTATTACGTACTATATTTTATATTAGTATTGGCATTTCAGTCTCGGAAGACTATAATAAAGTGTGTGTGCCCCTGAAGTTACAGCGCTTCCTGTGACTGTGAAGTCCGATGTTTGAAAAACATTCTCGATCATAGATGTCACATTTGAAGTCTGTCCCTGAAGATGTTGATGTGCCGATGCTTTGTTGCTGCTGCTTTCTTCTAGACCTCTTAGCTTCAGGGTGTTCCGTCAGGGTGACTTCTGACATGAACAGTCCTCTTCGGAGATTCTGTCGCCACCGAGGGCGGTCCAGAGCCAAATTGTCCCAGCTGGAAGGGGCAATGCCAAAGCACCTGAGATCATTCTTGCAGAATGATCTCAGGGGCTTTGGAATTGCCCTATCTTATATTATATATATAGTGTATTACATACTATATTTTATATGTACGATATATATATATATATATATATATATATATATATATATATATATATATATATATTAGTTATTATTTATTATATTATATTATATATATATATATATTATTATTATATTATATATATAGTGTATTATGTACTATATTTTATATATACATTGTTATATTAGGGGCCGGGTTAGCTCATCCGGTAGAGCGTTTGGCTATAAACCGCAAGGTTCTTAGTTCAATACAGGACCTCGCCAACTCAGCATATGAGTAGCACAGGGATCTGTGCGGTAAAGTAAGGAGATGATGGTTGGTGTGGAGCTCCACCTCAGAAAGATACCTTGTCTAGCGCTAGTGAGAAGAGGATAGACTCCGCGCTGATTGGCTGGTACCGACATTAGGCCGCCCGACGACTTTACCTACTTTATATATATAGTGTATTATATTATATGTATATTATTATATTATATATAGGGATTATATATATATATATATATATATATATATATATATATATATATATATATATATATATATATATATATATATATATATATATATGGACAATAAAGGTAGTAATATTCGGTAGTAATCTATTATTTTCGCCAAATAATTAATAATGTAATATTAATTTATTCCTGAATAATGTCTAAGTGAATGGAGTCTCTTTGTCTCTTGCGGAATAAGCGAATAATAATGTTTCAGATTGATTCTCTATCATTGTCTATGGTTGGCATCCTTCCGTCTACGAGAGACGATGGAGTAGTGTCAAGTTTTTTGTTAACTTGAACTACATAGCCTGGGCGGTTTCATATGGAGAATGAGCTGTTGTCCGTGCAACAAATCCCCCTCTCCACACTGCCGCTGTGATCCAAAGGAAAGGTAAGGGACCAATGCAGTTTGGCAACGGTAGTGTCGCAGGAGTTAATGGGTAGCACTGGATTTCAGCATCACACCACCTTGGGGACTCCGGCTCCTGATTTATTTTCGGGGTTTACTCCCCTAGCCTTTCCTTGAGGGCAACAAAGGTTCTGTGTTGGACTTCTTGAGTTGATGGGTTGCCGACCAAGGCTAAGGAGCCCATTCCAAACCCATTTGGGGATTTATGCGAGTAGTAAGTACCCCAATCTTACTACTATCGTTCTATAACACCTAATAATTTCTATGATTGCTAATATTTTATACTAGTTGAAGTACTCGGTCCATGAAGGGACTAAGATGATTCTAGGAACACCATTTAGCTAGAGAGAAAGTGGAAAGACAGGAGTAAGAGATTTGGTGTAAGAGAGTTAGAAAAATCTTATCAAATTTAAAAAAATTCGAAAATTAAATTCGATTAATCTATTCTCTTTATTCCCTATAAAAATATAACAATAAAAAAAGTTAAGAATTAAGAATGTCAAATCTTTCGTCTATTTCTATTTGCTTTACATTTAAAATATTATTTTTATTGTCAATTTCATTAGCGGAGTTTAACAGTTCAGAATCCAGAATTTTCTGTCTCATAGACTATAAAAACACAATAAATTAGAATGTAATTAACTTCGTACTGTAATACGTTTTAATGTTTAGTCTTTTATATATACTATTTTTCTTTGGCGAAATAAATTTGGAAACATAAATGTTTTTAGTGAATCTACTAACATTAGCGTATCTGAAACTCGCTCGAATCTCAAAATTTAGCCATGAAAACTAAACAAAAACTCAACCGAGTGGCAGCTCATAACTTGGAAAACTAGTCGGTTGGGGCACTCTTAAGTCAAGGTATGACTGTATAAGAAAAAAAAAATGGAGGAGCGTTGTCTAATGGTTAGGGTCGTAGGAAATGGACTCGTTGGCCCGAGTTCAATCCTAGCACGAAGCTGTTTGCATTTCACATGGCGCTAATACCCTTGGGAAAGGCATGAATTCAATTCTCCCTCCAGCTATGAGTAAATAACAGGACAGACTGGACTCTTTAACCATGGCTAGGTAACCAGTCTAGGAGAAGGAAAACTCTGAATTCAAACCTGTTAAACTACGCTTAAGAAATTGACATTGTATCGCATCCTGCTCGTGCGGAGGGGTTGTGTTGTGAGGTTTTAAGGGGTCAAATAAGAACAAAACGACGGGTAACAAATGTAGGAAAATGTATTAACAGAAAGTAGACAAATACAATAAAAACATCCATCATTTTCTTCACCCAAAGATACAGTCTGATGAAGGTTTAAAGAAACCGAAATGTTTAAACATCGATAATTAAATTCATCCTATTTTCGGAACATTTGTTTTTTCAAATTTCTTAATATTGTCGGATTTTTTTTCATATTTACTCCCATATATATATATATATATATATATATATATGTCGCAGTTCGGCGCGTTGGCTACTAAGCCACAAGCAAATCGAGGCTCCTATATTCAAGATCGACTTATACTCGAGTAACAATGGTAGATGTATTACCGAAATTACTTTTTGGTGAAGAAATTGGGCGCTAAAGTCCAAACTGGTGGAAATAAGCTTAGGTCATGACGTAAAAGTCTCACTTAACCGATAAGAAGAAAAAGGAATCAATAAAGAAGAAAAAAAAAGAAAAAGAAAAATCTACAAAAAGAAAAAGAAAAAGAAAAGGAAAAAGAAAAAGAAAAAGAAAAAGAAAAAGAAGGCTAAAATGAAGAGCACATGTCAGAAGACGTTGGGCGGGTGGGGTTGCGATATAATTCCACTGGATCAATAACTACCCCCTCCCCCTTGCAACCCCCCCCACCCCGAGCAGTCTGATCGATTTTCTTCTAATTAGTGCTGATGTAATTAACAAACTGACTCTCACTTGCATCGGAATTAAATTAAATTAAACATGGCTTAATTGTAAAGTTATTCGATTTTGAAGCCGACCCTTTTCACTGTTAAGATGGATAGCCCAATTTACAGCTAGAATCGCGCATGCGCACACAACGTTCGTCTCTGTAGGTTTTAGTTCATCGTTTCCCAAACGTTTTTTTTTTTTTTTTTTTCGCGAATGGACACACAATTCATTTGAATGCCTTCGACCACTCCCTAAATATTCTATTGGAGTGGTTACCGTTTATTGGTAAACGTTCGGTGCTACAGAGGATATTTAATCGCGTCTCTACTCCCCAGGATTAAAATAATAATAGGACTTTATTTTGAATAGAATGAGTTCTGGGTTGAATAGATCGTGAACATTGAAATATCCCAGCATACAGGTAAAAAAAATGGAAGAACATTTTGGTAAACCTGTATCAAATCTATTTATCTGCATTCTTATTTAGTTTTTTTAGCCTTTCTAATTTAATATAATATTTTATTACATTAAAACTTAAATAGTTACTCACTGTTTCAAATCTTTTTATCGGCATTCTTATTTGGTTTCTTTATCCTTTCTAATTTAATATAATATTTTATTACATTAAAACTTAAATACTTGCACTCTGTTTCAAAAATCTTTTTATCTGCATTCTTATTTGGTTTCATTATCCTTTCTAATTTAATATAATATTTTATTACATTAAAACTTAAATACTTACACTCTGTTTAAACTCTTTTTATCTGTGTTCTTATTTAGTTTCTTTAGCCTTTCTAATTTAATATAATATTTTATTACATTAAAACTTAAATACTTGCACTCTGTTTAAACTCTTTTTATCTGTGTTCTTATTTAGTTTCTTTAGCCTTTCTAATTTAATATAATATCTCATTACATTAAAACTTAAATACTTGCACTCTGTTTCAAATCTTTTTATCTGCATTCTTATTTGGTTTCATTATCCTTTCTAATTTAATATAATATTTTATTACATTAAAACTTAAATACTTGCACTCTGTTTTCAAATCTTTTTATCTGCATTCTTATTTAGTTTCATTATCCTTTCTAATTTAATATAATATTTTATTACATTAAAACTTAAATACTTGCACTCTGTTTCAAATCTTTTTATCTGCATTCTTATTTAGTTTCATTATCCTTTCTAATTTAATATAATATTTTATTACATTAAAACTTAAATACTTGCACTCTGTTTCAAATCTTTTTATCTGCATTCTTATTTAGTTTCATTATCCTTTCTAATTTAATATATTTTAGTACATTAAAATTTAAATACTTGCACCCTACGGAGGGAGCATATATTTGCTAGTTATTATTAATGATAATATACATTATATTATTAAAACAAAAAAAATAATGAAAGTTAAAAGAATATATAAGGATGACAAGACTTTCGGACCAGCCTGTATATATCTTGGATAACAAATTTAAGATGTCAGAAAGATATTTGTAAAAAGAATAGCCAATGAAATTACCTATCTTTGATATATATATATACATATATATATATATATATATATATATATATATATATATATATATATGTGTGTTGTGTGTGCGTGTGTGTGTGTATATATATATATATATATATTATGGACTCTCTCGTCGATTTTCGACGCATGTGGGTTCACACACACAATGAACAACCCACACAGTGATTTGTTTATAGTGGCGAAGGCTTGTGTTGGACCATCCACACTTTTTGGCACAGTCGATAGGAAATAATTGGTGCATCAAGGGTTGCCACAAACCCAATCAACGACCGACCTCAGGAATTTTGAATTCAGAGTTATCCCTCTCCTAGACTGGTTACCTACCCAAGGCTGAAGGGCCCAGTCTGCCCTACTATGTAACCCATAGCTGGAGGGAGAATATATGGATTCATACCTTTCCCAAGCGTACATATATATATATATATATATATATATATATATATATATATATATAATAAATAAGTTAATCCACAGACACGTGTTTTGAGGTTTCATCTCTCATCAGTGTGGCTACACTTCAACAGCTACCTCTGGCTGGGATCGAGACCTGACTGAATTTTTGTCTCTTACCCATACGGCCATTAGCGGCTGTCAAATTTAAGAGAATATTTAATTGGTACATTTCTAAGCGGAAATGAATTCACAAGAGTCCTCTAACTTTGTAACCAAAGTGAGGGTTAGCTTTACAATTAAATCCCTATTTAGAGAACTCAACCAAGTGGGAGTATATATATATATATATATATATATATATATATATATATATATATTTTAAACAGACTGAATAACAACAACTACCACTCGCTTTTCTCGTTATTCTGTGATAAATAATTTCTTATCACCTTTCATATACCAACAAATTCCCTGAAGATGATCTAATTAATAGATCGAAACACTGCAGCGTCGGTCAATAAACTCACCACTTAACCCATTTAGGCCTGTGTTTTTTCATTTTTTCTAATATACTATATACCGTCGGATTTACTTCCTTTCTTCACACACACACACACACACACACACACACACACACATATATATATATGTGTGTGTGTGTGTGTGTGTGTGTGTGTGTGTGGCAAAGATAGGTAATTTCATTGACTATACTTTATATATATGTATAAATATAATTTCTTAATGATATTCATCTCGATATCCATTTAATGATATTCACTTTGATGATACATACATACCAATAGTCTCTTAATGATATTCCGGTTGATATCCTTAAACGATATTCACCTTTATATTCCTACTTAATGTTATATACAACAATATAATCACTTAATAATATCAACCTTGATATCCTCTTAATAATATACATGTTGATATAGTCTCTAAATGATATTCACATCTATCATCATCATCATCATCACGTCGCGCAATTAGCAAGGATATCTATGTCAATCTCTCGCCAACCCTCCCTATCATTCATTGTGCCAGAGAGGTCCTCTGTGCAGCATACAGTATCCTTGCATAGTTGGTCAATGAAGGTCCTTGGTGGCCGGCCCACACCAACATGTTCATGTGTTGTCTTCCACATGAGAACGTCGCTTATGAGCTCGTCCTTGCTTCTCCAGCAGTGTCCAGCATGTCTAGTCCGTCTCACTCGGATGGTTTGTGAGATGGAGGGCAGGTGGTCGTACAGCTGCTTCCATGTGGGGTGTTGTTTTTACAACTTAGTCAAGACCGCACGCAGCATTCTTGTGCAGGTCCCATCTAGCTTATTCACAAGGCGCCTCGTTAGGGTCCAAGTGGTGCAGCCATACAGCAATAATGATATAACCACAGTCTGGAAGAATTTTCTCTTTAACTTGTCAGTGAGATCGGATTTCTATACGACTGATAATTTGTTTGGGGCCGCCCGTGCGTTTCCTATTCGTGTATTAACATCGCTTTCTGTGGATGAGATCCACTTAATGTTATATCCATTAATATAATCACCAAATGATATTCACTTTGATATCTTTGCTTTCAAATTAATACAACATACACCATTCGGATGAACGCCTTTTAGAAAAAAAAATCAATTATCTGCAAGGTTTGCTATATACGACAGTTAATTACGAAATATGATGAACAGAAAATTATCTACAAACACGAAATATTGTTTTTTATAAGAAAATACGAATTACACAGTAAATTTAATCGAGATATTAGTTTGATTTCATTATATTCTATTAGCAGAAAGTCTTACATGTTGTTTCAGATTGCTAATGAACAGAGTGTATGTAATGTTTCACTTAATGTTTTTATCGGTAATTTGATGATCTATGTGAAGAATGTGGTGATTTATATAATTCAATCCTACTCATTTCTTTTAAGTGTTTATATTATATATATATATATATATATATATATATAATATATTATATATATATATATATATATATATTACGGTCCGTTTGTTGTTATTATTCTCTCAATAACGCCCCCTTACCTATTTATAGTAGAGGCGTGTAGTAGTATCATTTGACAAGCTTAATTTCGCTAGGATGGTCAGCTGTGTACTGTGGCCGAGGCGATAAAAGTGTTTCACTAGTGTTTCACTAGTGTTTCACTGTGTCTGCTGAAGTCCCGGTTTTGATTTCTGTCGGAGGGAAATCGTTAGTATATACCGCTGATGAGACTTAATAAAGTCGAAACAGTCTGTACGGTATTCTACACATCGAGCCATCCTTTGTTGGGATTACACTTGTCAAGTTCATTTTCTATAAGAAAAAAGTATCGAATTTTATGCGATACATGCGTTGTAAGTGCCTTCAAGTAAAAATTTAATATATATATATATGGATATCTATCTATTTATGCATCTATTTCTGACTGTTCATCTATCTATCTATCTATCTATCTATTTTGGACTGTTCATCTATCTATCTGTTTTGGTCTATTCATTTATCTATCTATCTATCTATCTATCTATCTATCCATTTTGGATTGTTCATCTATCTATCTATCTATCTATCTATCTATTTTGGACTATTCATTATATATCTATTCATCTATCTTCAGAGTGTTCATCTGTCTATCTATTTATCTATGTTTCTATTTCTATCTATCTCAATCTGTTCACATATATATATGTATGTATGTATGTATGTATGTATGTATCTATCTATCTATCTATCTATCTATCTATCTATCTATCTAGGAAGCGAGTTAAAACACCCTCTAACACATGTGATAAAAAGGGTTGATGGCTTGACATAAGGATAATAGCGTTGTGAAAATCAAATAGGTGTAATGGCTTGATATGACCAGCCGATTAATCGTCAAGGGCCTCTCCAACCACCTCTCTAGCCTAAGGGTCTATCTATCTATCTATCTATTCCCGACTGTTCATCTATCTATCTATCGATCGATCTATCTATCTATATTTCTGACTGTTTATCTATCTATCTATCTATCTATCTATCTATCTATCTATCTATTTCCAACTGTTTATCTATCTATCTATCTATCTATCTATCTATCTATCTATCTCGGACTGTTCATTTATCTTTTGGAATGTTGATCTATCTATCTATCTATCTATCTATCTATCTATCTATCTATTTCGGACTGTTCATTTATCTATCTATCTATCTATTTCGGACTGTTCATCTATCTATCTATCTATCTATCTATCTATCTATCTATCTATTTCGGACTGTTGATTTATCTATCTATCTATCTATGCATTTCAGACAATCCATTTATCTATCTATTTATCTATCTATCTATCTATTTCAGACTGATCATCTATCTATTTAGGACTATTCATCTATCTATCTATCTATCTATCTATCTATCTGTTCACATATATGTATGTATGTATGCAGGTTGGTAGGTATCTATCTATCTATCTATCTTTCGAGGAAGCGAGTTAAAACACCCCCTAACACATGTGATAAAAAGGGTTGATGGCTTGACATAAGGATAATAGCGTTGTGAAAATCATATAGGTGTAATGGCTTGATATGACCAGCCGATTAATCGTCAATGGCCTCTCTAACCACCTCTCTAGTCTATCTATCTATCTATCTATCTATCTATCTGTTTCTGACTGTTCATTTATCTATCTATCTATCTATCTATCTATCTATCTATTTCGGACTTTTCATTTATATATCTGTCTATCTATCTATCTATCTATCTATTTCGGACTGTTCATCTATCTATATATCTATCTATCTATTTCGGACTGTTCATTTATCTATCTATCTATCTATCTATCTATCTATGCATTTCAGACAATCCATTTATCTATCTATTTATCTATCTATCTATTTCAGACTGATCATCTATCTATTTAGGACTATCTATCTATCTATCTATCTATCTATCTATCTATCTCATCTGTTCACATATATGTATGTATGTATGTAGGTTGGTATCTATCTATCTATCTATCTATCTATCTATCTATCGAGGAAGCTAGTTAAAACAACCTCTAAAACATGTGATAAAAAGAGCAGTGTTGCATGTAATGGCGAACTAGGCCTCCAGTGTTCCAGGAAGCATTACGGGTCGTCACCCATAGCCAACAAGTGGGGATTTCTACCTCTCTGCAGAGGTGCAGTCGGTGTATTCTACAGCAACTACTTTGTGATCGCAGCAGAACGTCAGGGTGAGGCATCAGGAGGGTATAGTTTGTGAGAGCAAGAATGTGGCCAATATAATCTTTAAAACAAAGGGGTCACACCAAAAAAAGTTTCCTTAAAAAGGAATCGAGGCCAGTTTCATTTTCATTTTTCAAATAGACACTAAATCATCCAATTGGTTGGTTGTTTTGTATTACGGCACATCAAACCATTTCGGGTGATTTAATGCCGAATCAAATCCCTCTGTTAAACAAAGGATTCAGATTGCTTACAGTACCTGTTGTTACTTAACTGATATAGACTTTGTCTAGATATCTATTCATCATAACATTATTATATATACTAGCAAATATATGCACCCTCCGGGTGCAAGTATTTAAGTTTTAATGTAATAAAATGTTGTATTAAATTAGAAAGGCTAATGAAACTAAATAAGAATACAGATAAAAAGATTTGAAACAAAGGGAGTATAATAAAAGATTTGAAACAGAGGGAGTATAATAAAAGATTTGAAACAGAGGGAGTATAATAAAGAATAAAATAACTGAAACTTACTCTTCCATCACTCTCGTCTTTCATTGTTATTTTTTCTAATTTAAGTATTTAGTTAAAAGATGAATTAAAGAATAAAATGACAGTTATTTTATCTTGTTAATGGATTTTATTTAAGATTCATTGAAGAGATTTTTGCTTATATTCATTAAAATAAAACCAAACAGTTAGAAATCAATAATACTAAGCACATATTTATTAAAATCACATTTTAGATATCAATATGCAAATTAGCCTTCCCATTCACATGGTAAACCGCTATTTTGTTGTATATATAAATATAATTGCATGTTGTTAGTATGTCATGGAGAATGTGATGTCAATAACTAAGAGAATTGCGACTTGAGTAGGAATATAGTTTCGGTTACAGACAGAAAAACACACAATCTCCATTATAATAAGATATATATATATATATATATATATATATATATATATATATTTACCAACCCCACCGCACGAGCAGGATGCGACACAAGGTCAATTTATTAAGCGAAGTTTAACAGGTTTAAATTCAGATTTTTCCTTCTCCTAGACTGGTTACCTAGCCAGTGTTAAAGAGCATAGTCTGCCTTACTATCTACCCATATCTAAAGGGAGAATTGGATTCATACCTTTCACAATGGTATTAGCGCCATGTGAAATGTTAACAGCTTTGTCCAGGAATTGAACCCGGGTCGACGAGTCCATTTCCTATGACTGTAACCATTAGATCACGCGCCTAAGTGTGTGTGTGTGTGTGTGTGTGTGTGTGTGTGTGTGTGTGGTGTTTAAAAAATTGATATCATTGAGATATAAGTATTTGCGTAACTACTTAGTCTAGGCAAATTAAGTTAACGTTGATCAAAATGGGATTCATTCCACTTCAAATGATATCAATGTTTTTTAAATACTCTTTATATCTGTGTGTGAATTTTTTGTGTAGGTGTGGTTTGTGCGCATGTGCGTGAAAGTAGATTTTCCATAACTTTTATATTTTATACAAAAGGAACAGTTTGCCCCCCAAAAAGCTAACAATTATTATCGTAATAATTCGATCCTGTTCCCAATTCCTAATTCCATAAATCAATCACATCTAAAAACAGATCTCTAATGAATTGCATAGACGATAAGTTCAGTCTTGTATCATTAATTGATAAGCAAATCGAAGGAGATTTTTATGTCAAATTTAAAGTTTTGGACCATATGAACTTTAGGCACCCCTTTTGCGATCTCGATTCGTAGGGACATTTTTTCAATTTACACCATCAAAATCCGGTTAATTGTTAACAGACGATTTTTAGAGATTTTTGAAAAATTATAAAACTAACCCCTAACCCTAACCCCTAACCCTAACCCCTGACAAACAAGTGGATTTTGACGGTGTAAATGGAAAAAGTGTCCCCACGAATCGGGATCGCAAAAGGGGTGCCTAAAGGTCATATGGTCCAAAGTTTTACATCTTATTATGAAACTGGGTAAATATATGTATACTAGCAAAAAATTGCACCCTCCAGGCACAATTAAGTAAGTAAAATAAAGTCGTCGGGGCAGCCTGATGTCGTTATCAGCCAGACAGCGAGGGAGTCTATCCCCTTTTTCACTAGCACTAGACCAAGGAGATTAATTTAGCGTATGAGGTGGAGCGCCACACCTACCATCAGCTCCTTACTTTACCGCACAGATCCCTATGCTACTCAAACGCTGAGTTGATGAGGACCGGTATCGAACTAGGAACCTTGTGATTCCTAGCCGAACGCTCTACCGACTGAGCTAAACCGGTCCTCAAGTAGTTAAGTTTTAATATAATTGAATATCATATTGAATTAGAAAGACTAATGAAATTAAATACGAACACAAAAATCATTACAAATACTTTACTTTAGGCTAATTGATTTCAAATTGTACATAGGATTGTTTTTAATACGTTTGAGAATAAAAGAATAACATTAGAAATCAATAACACCAAGTAATTATTAATTAAACACGGTTTTGTTAAAACCGGTATGCAAATTATTCACCCCCTTATACTATGCAAACATTAATTTTTTAATGATATATAACACACATCGCAGGATTTTAGACACATTAATATGGGCTGTTTTGAGGCAATATCTCTCTCTCTTCTCTCTTTTAGTGGTCTAATATATATATATATATATATATATATATATATATATGAGAAGTAAATACACAAACGATGTGTTTCGATATGGCTTTGTTTAGCCGACAATTTTTGGGAGAATATGTGCTTAATTGAAGTCGTGCCTAATTTTGAAAGTTAATTAATTAATAATTAATTAATTAGGCGGGCATACCTATTCAAATGTAAGGCTAAACAAATCGAGAAAAATCAATCTCGATTTGTTTAGCCTTACATTTGAATAGGTATTCCGCCTAATTAATTAATTATTATTAATTAACTTTCAAAATTAGCACGACTTCAATTAAGCACCTATTCTCCCAATATATATATATATATATATTATATATATATATATATATATATATTATATATAATATATATATATATATATATATATATCGAATGATTTTAAACACGTTCATATTTGTTGTTCTGCGGCAAATGTATCTCAGCTAGAGATTAATGTTATTAAAAAAAATGCTAAGTAAGATTTAAAAATGATTATCCAATAATCATTGAGGATATAATGTAAATAACTAAAGGAATTGTGACGATGGAGGTGACATAGTTTCGGTTACAGACAAGCACACAATCTCTATTATAATTAGATATGTATGTATCTGTGTACTTGTATGCGTTTATCTTCTTCACTTATATATAGTGAGCAATATTTATAAGTAAATAGTGCTCAATATCATTTATGGAACATGTATATCTAAGGGTAGCGTGGACATGGTGTTAACGGCTCTTATACACAGACACACACATACACATACATACACATACATATACAACACTCCCCAGACCTCCATTACTCCCAGGTCTACTCTGACTCAGAGTGGTAGTATCTGTTTAGATCCTATTTATTAGTTAAATAGAAAAAATGAGTTTTAAAAAAAAAATGAGTCTAAAAAAAAGAAGAATTTTCAATACCCATCAAGAATGAATAAAACAAAACATCTTCAGCATAAAATAACCCAACAAGGGTTGACATGCCTTAAAATACAAAAAGATTGAATACCCATCAAGAATGAATAAAGCAAAACATCTTCAGCATAGAATAACCCAACAAGGTTTGAGATGTCGTAAAATCCAACCAACCAAAGGTCTTTGGCATAAAATAACCCAGCAAGGGTTGACATGCCATAAAATCCAACCAACCCATACCAGTAATGAATGAATACATAGAATATATATTGAGCGTAAAATAGCCCAACAAGGGTTGACATGGCATAAAATCGAACCAACCTTCGCAGTGTGAGTATGTGTGTGTGTGTGTGTGTGGTGTGTGTGTGAAAGCGTAGAAGAAAAGACGAAGAATTGATGAGGAGGAATATAGGGAAATAAGAAGAGAAAGATAAAGAAAAGGGAGATAGAGAGTTGTAACTTAAGAAATGACACCTGTCATGTGGGAAAAAGAGAAAGCATGAAAGTGAGAGAGTGGGTGAGTGAGTGAGTGACTGAGTGAGAGAGAGAGAGAGAGAGAGAGAGGAGAGTGAGTGACTGAGTGAGAGAGAGAGTGAGTGAGTGAGTGAGAGAGAGAGACAGAGAGAGAGAGAGAGAAGAGTGAGTGATACTGATGTGAGAGAGAAGAGTGGAGTGAAGTGAGTTTGAGAGAGAGTGAGTGAGTGAGTGAGAGAGGTGGGTGAGTGAGAGCGAGAAGTGAGAGAGTGGGTGAGTGGAGAAAAAAAAAGCCT
>CM042172.1:71178450-71180756 GCA_023376005.1 Doryteuthis pealeii | reverse complement strand
ATTTATTTTTCTTCTTTTGTTACTTGTTTATTTCCTTTCTTTCTTTGATATTTGATTTTCAATTATTTTATTCGATTTTTCTTTTCTTTTTTTTTTTTGTTTTGTTCATCCTTCCTTTTTTCAGAATATTTATAAAATTTCTTTTTCTTTTTTCTTTCTGTTTACCATTTTCTGATATACGTTGTTTTTCCACGGAAATAAATAAGACAAGATAATATAGGTTAGATAAATAAAGCCCTAGCTATATCTAGTGACCTATATATATATATGTGTGTGTGGTGGTGTGTGTGTGTGTGGTGTGTGGGTGTGTGTGTCTTGTGCGTGGTGTGTGTGTTTGTGCGTGTGTGTTTGGTTGTTGTATGAGTTGTGTGTGTATGTGTTTGTATGTGTGCTATCGTGTGTTGGAGTGTGTTTGTGTTTGTGTGTGTAAGAAAGAAAGAAAAAAAAAAGAAAGAAGAGAATAAAAGATGTAGACGTACACGTGGGGACATGATGAAAGAAAAGAAAGAAAAAAGAAATAAGGGAAAGAAGGAAAAAGGGAAATTCAATAACACGGAATAATAACATGTGGAAAAGAAAGAAAAAAGAAGAAAGAAAGAAAGAGACAGAAAATAAAACCGTAGAAGTAAATTGTGGGGACGGCTAAGGAAATAAAGAGAGAAGGAAAAAGCATGTGGAGAGAAGGGTTTGAAGGAGAGAAAAAACTCATTGGTATACAATAGCCAGGATAAGAGTATTCAAGGGGAAAGAAGAAAGAATAATGATGAGTGTATGAATGTTTACAAAAAGGCGGGGACAAGAGAGAGTATGAAGCTGCGAAAAAAAAAAAGAAAGAAAGAAAGAAATAGAAAGAGAAAGAAAGAAAGAAAGAGAGAGAGAATAAAGAAAAGAAGAAAAGAAAAGCACAAATCATGAATGGAAAATGAAAAAAAAAGAGAAAAAAAAGAAAGAAAGAAATAATAAATGTATGAAAGAAAGAGAGAATGGATGAAAGTTAAATACATGAATGAAGAATGAAAACCACAAGTCACAGTGAGAAAGAAAGAAAGAAAGAAAGGAAACATGTAATATTTTTTTTAATATCCTGTGAGATTGAAAACTCACGAAATACAGTGAAGAGAAAGAAAAAGAAAAAAAGAAGAAAAAAAGAAAGAAAGAAAGAAAGAAAAAGAAAAAAAGTTACAAGCTCATACAGTGAGAAAGTTAGACTAAATGAAAAAAAAAAAAAGAAAAGATTAATGTACGAAAGAAAGAGGAAATGAATGGAAGTAATACATGAATGAATGGAAACCACGTCAAAAGTGAAGAAGAAAGAAAAAAGAAAGAAAGAAAGAAAGAATGTATAACAAATTTAAAAAATTTCCTGTGAGGCGAAAACTCTGAAAGTCAGAACCTGTCACGTAAAACAGTGAAGAGGGCAAAAGAAAGAAAGAAAGAAAGAAAGAAAGAAAGAAAGAAAAAGAAAAAGTACAAGTCATAAATGAGAAAGTAAGACTCAAATGAAAAAAAAAATGAAAAAAAAGAAAGAAAGAAAATATAAATGTACGAAAAGAAGAAGTAATGAATGAAGTAATAAATAAATGAATGAATGAAAAGCACAAGTCACAAGTGAGAAAGAAAGAAAGAAAGAAAGAAAGAAGAAAGAAAGAAAGAGAATGTAAATTTTTTTCTAAATATCCTGTGAGGCGAAAACTCTGAAAGGCAAACCTGTCACGAAAAACAGTGAAGAGGAAGAAAAAAAAAGAAAGAAAAAGTACAAGTTATAAGTGAGAAGTAAGACTCAAATGAAAAAAAAGAAAAAAGAAAGAATAAATAAATGTACGAAAGAAGAGGGAATGATGAAGTAATACATGAATGAATGAAAAACACAAGTCAAAAGAAAGAAAAAAGAAAGAATGTATTAAAAAAAAATGTTTAAATATCCTGTGAGGCAAAAACTCTGAAAGGCAGAACCTGTCACGTAAAACAGTGACGAGGCAAAAAAAGAAAGAAAGAAAGAAGAAGAAGAAAGAAAGAATGAGAAGAAGAGAACAAAAAAAGGGAAACCATGTTTATTATTATACGGCGAAAAGGCTAAATTGAATCAACAATGAATGTAGATCATTCATTGTGCTTAGCTCTGTATTCGCTTAGCTCGCATCTCATGGTGTGTCTAGTCTCTTCATGTGACCATGTGTGTGTGTGTGTGGTTGTTTGTGACTGTTAATGTGATTGATATGTTGAGACAGACGTGGTTTGACATGAGAATAGAACGAGACACACTGACGAGAAGAGCGATACAGAAAGCACACAATGAATATCTACAT
>CM042172.1:71158450-71165950 GCA_023376005.1 Doryteuthis pealeii | reverse complement strand
ATATATTTATATATATATACATTTGTATTAATAAAGTTACATAGATTACACACACACACACACACACACATACACACAAATACACAAACAGACAGACAGACACACACACTCATATATATATATATATATATATATATATATATATATATGATAACCGCTTTTTTGTATACTTGATTTTAAAAATATTTTTATATCATTATTATCTATTTCATTTTGTATTCAAAATGATAAATCTTGGTTGAAACACGTGTGGGCCTTTCGATACATAATTTTTATTGACACAACATTTTCTTTCCTTTTACCTTTCAACATAATTGTCGGTTTCACTTCTATTTTTCAACTTACACACACACACACACACACACACACACACACATATATATATATATATATATATATATATATATATATATATATATATATATATATATATAATCCAAAAGTCCAGAGAAGAAATCTTCCTTATGACACAAGAGTTTTATTTAAAAAAAAACAAGTCGCAGTTTGAGAGCTCAATGTGTGCTCTTAAAGTTAGAGTCACAGAGCAAATATATAAGTAAAGAAATCGCAAAAGACTTAGAGATTTAGCATTATAGTCTATTTCAGGGAGCTTAGACAAATAGTCTAAATCTCCCGACTCATCAGACGCGAATGATGAAATTTTTTATTACTTTAAAGGCATTTGAAAACAGATTTTTAATTATATATTTTTTAAATTTTTTAGAATTTTATAGTCCTGTGATATGAATTCCAAAATAAATAAAAATCTGTTTTCAAATGCCTTTAAAGTAATAAAAAATTTCATCATTCGCATCTGATCAGTCGGGAGATTTAGACTATTTGTCTAAGCTCTCTGAAATAACTATTATGCTAAATCTCTAAGTCTTTTGTTATTTTCTTTACTTATATATAATATATATATATATATATATATATATATATATATAATTGCGTGTATGTGTGTTTGTGTTCTTTGTATTCTTTATTCGTTGATGTCATATATTTATATACTTATCTATATAATTATAAATGCTGAGGTATTTCTTTCTTGAATTAATCTTTAAAATCCTTAATGAAAGATTTGAAAAAAAAAAGCGAATAAATGAAATAAATAAAAGCCTCTCATTAATTAAAATATTATGTAAAATTACACCTCGACGCCGGCGCTGCACCTCTTAAACAACTGGCGGTATATTTTGGCGATGATGACGGTATAAATAAATAAATTACAATTCTTTTATTAATAATAAGGGGTGAGGTCGGTGCCGGGGGAATCTGGGATTTACATGAGATTATTACACATTGTAATTATTTAACATTGGAAGACCCTTTTTTTTTCTCTCTTTTTTCCTTTTTGTTTTCTTTTCGGTCTTAAAAGGGTAAAACCCATCCCAGCAGCCAGAATTAAAAGAGTAAGCGTGTTAATTTTATCGGAGTTCACCGAGAATTCGATTAATTTACACAATTAAGCCTTTTAGGGCATTCGTTGAATCTTCCTATTCTAGATAATTATTTCATTTTTGTCAACTATTCGAAGATATGCACATGCACAGACAGTTAACACGATTATTGATATATTAATAGCATTATTTCTATAAAGAAGTTGGTCCTCACCGGGTGCACCGCATGTGTAACCTTCTCTCGACCCAACCAACCAACCAACCAATTGTCTTTATTATTTAATATTTGGTTTTGTTTGTTGTTTTTTGTTTTTTTTGTTTAATGGCATATCAAATTTTATTGGTTATTTAATGCCAAAGCCATCCATGTATAACAGCCTTTCCCATCCTTTTTTATTCCAGTTTTGCTCTGACCTCGCACCCCTACAATTTATACTTTTGTTCAAAAATATAGAATGTGAATCCATACTACAGTTTTATCAAAAGATCATATATATTTAATTCTGTAATATTATGAAAAAATTGAAAAACAGAAGTTCATAAACGAGTAATGATTATTTCGCCTACGCTGCAGTGTTTCGATCAGTTTCAATAGATCTTCATCAGGGCTTTTGTTATTTTGAAGGAAAAAAAAAAGTATGACAGAAAATAGGAAATCTTCGAGACATTTGTTTTGTGGTCGGTTGGTCTATTTAAAATTGTTGATGAAAACGGAGCGAATTGCAAATAGGCCGACCGACCATAAAACAAAAGAATCTCAAAGAATTCTTATTTTCTGTGATACTTTTATTTTCTCCCTCAAACTCTACGATATATATATATATATATATATATATATATATATATATATAAGAAACCACAAGGTTCCTAGTTCGATACCGGTCCTCGCCAACTCAGCGTGTAAGTAGCTCAGGGATCTATGCGGTAAAGTAAGGAGCTGATGTTAGGTGTGGCGCTCCACCTCAGATGCTAAAATAATCTCCTTGGTCTAGCGCAAGTGAAAAGGAGATAGACTCGCTGATTGGCTGATACCGACTTTAGACCGACCCGACGACTTTACTCTTATATATATATAATATATATATATATATGTGTGTGGTGTGTGTGTGTGTGTGTGCGTGTGTGTGTATGTTTTGTTTATTGTTTAATTTGTTGTCATTTTCTTTATTTTATTTTTCGCGTTTAACCTTCACTTTCTTTAAGTCGTCGAGAATTTTTACTTGCTTTTTCCGCCATTTCTACTTTCAGCTTTCAGCGCACCATTCGCCCCCCCCACACACCCAACCTCATGCCCCGATTTCAACCCCCCCGCCCCCATAACCCCCACTTCAGACGAAGACACCAGCCCAACTGTACGGAGTAAAAACCTTCTACGTTTTATTGATATTATTGTAATAAAATTAAATCTTTTCGTGCCATCACCGATTTAGCCGGGTGATTCAAATCTTGTCTGACAGAGAAGATGGCGGGAATTCCATTGTTTCGTTTGGCTTTCATTTTGTTTTCGCCCTGTTTCGTCTATTTTTGATTTTGTTTTTATCCAAGCGGTGAGTGTGTGTGGGGGTGGAAGGAAGAGGAGAGGGACTAGGTAGGTCAGGGGGTGGGGATTGGGTTGTATTAACCCCACTCCTCTGACCTTCGCCCTTTGATCCCGATAGTGTTTCCATCTGGTAACGACGAGCGCTATCACTGAGAATAAAATTTAAATGCCTTCTTGCAGTGAAGAAAAAACATGGAGGTTGATAACTTAGCAGAAATAGAAAGAGTAAATGCAGAACGAAATGATAGAAACTAAGAGATAATAAAGAGAAAGACCGGAACACTCTCAAGCATATATATATATATATATATATATATATATATATATATATATATATATATATAGATAAGTGAATTGAGACCCATCTGATGAGACTGGATTTTGGGAGCTATATTAAATCAACTTAGATTTATATAGGCCCCAATTTTGGTCGAAATAAATTTATTATGGAATTACGGTGTTGAGTTCTTCCTTCCTTTATTGATAAATATTGCTATGTATATAATCTAAAAAATTTATTATACATTGAGCTCTCTTCAGTGATTTAAAGATTCACTGTATTTATACATACTGGATCATACAATATTAATACAGTGTATCTTAGAAATCACATATAGAATCATCCCTTACTACCAAGTTTTGGATAAATCTTATATATATTATATATATATATATATATATATATATATATGGTGTGTGTGTGTGTGTGTGTGTGTATGTGTGTGTGTGTGTGTAAAATGAAACTGGAAGTGAATCCGACGGTATGTTGCAAAAATGAATAAAGGAAAGAAAGTATAGAATGGATAAAATAGGATATTTTAATCAATTTTACTTACACGTGTTTCGACCAGGAGTTTATCCATGTGTACATTATTCAAACTATTATTATTTCTAAATAACCAAATGAAATGAAATAATAATAATAGAAAAAATGTAGAAATGTTTCACACACCATAAAATTCGACCTTTTCAAATTCTTTTCAAATTAGGATTTACTCTGATGAAGGTCAAATTTTCTTTGTGTGCGGAACATTTCTACATTTTTCTATTATTATTATTTCATTTCCTTTCCCCGTTTAAAATATGGGATGTATTTTTTCGGGAAAAAATTACGTCACGTATTCCTAATGTTACGATAACTTTTGATTTAGGATTTTTTCTAAGAGAGGTCTAAATCATACTCCCCAATAATGAAGAGGTCTATAGGAGACTTTAACATCATATAAACAGGAGGTATATCTCAACATTTAAATTACTATTAAGGAGGGCATCAGTATCTTTAACTCCCCAGTGAAGAGGAGGTCTATACCAAACTTTAATTTCATAATAAAGAGGAGGTATATCTCAAATCTAACTCTGCAATAAAGACTGGGTCTATATCAATGGTTATCACCCTTTTTTTAAAACCTATTGACCCCCTTTTAATCCTATTTTACTCTAGTGGACACCACCTAGCCATTCGTTGTTTAAAAAGCCCATTGTATTTTTATAGTTAAATACATTTTACTTGCCTGGGTCCCAAAAAATGTTATATGGTCCCCGGGGGTCCATATGAACCCGGTTGAGAAACACTAGTCTATATCAACCTCTTTCTCTCCAATAAAGAGGAGGTATATATATATTTTTTCACTTTTACGATGGGCTATCAAAAAGTAAGTTCTAAGCAGAGGAGCGTCTTTGTATTGAAAGCGATCTGATTCGCCACAATTCTTAAATTCATTTTTTGTTTTTTCGGATTTATCTAAAGGAATGATGAAATTAGAAAACACTTATATTAGGAAGAATATTAATAAAAGCGATTTTCTTACAGGAAAATTAATATTAAGCAATAAATAAAAGATAAAAAGATCTTGATTCTGAATCTATTTAATCTGGATTGATATCAATTTTAGAAGAAAAGAATTTCTGATTGCTCGCACTTAGCGTTCTTACTTTATATCATTTATTGCTCGAATTATTTTTCAAAAAATTTTCAGTTGCTATACAAAATTTAGGATTTACATTTTTGCATTCAATCTCGGACAATTTTGACGGGTTCCAAGATAATAACTGCCGCACTATTAAGAAACACTACTATTAATAGATAGATTTGGGCTCTAACTCAGACTGAAATCAAATTATATTGTCTTTATTTAAGTACGATGCTTTGTGTCAATGATATTCAGCCTGAAATATGCAATGTGTTATGTCACTTTTTTACTAACTGCCAAGCGTAAAAATTGACCTGATGAATGCATGCGATTTTGCATGTATGAAACCTAAAGTTGTGACTGTTCTATTGCCATCAAATAAATAGATATGTAATACCTTTATATATATATATATATATATATATATATATATATATATATATATATATATAACTATAGTCTGGGATAGTCACCACTTCAGCTTTCACTAGAATTGTGTCACCAAATTGCAGTAGTATTAGGAGAGTGCTCGATATAAAGAATAGAGCAATTATATAATATAATAAAATAAATATATAAAGGTATTACATATCTATTTTTTTGATGGCAATAGAACAGTCACAACCATAGGTTTCATACATGCATTCATCAGGTGACGTTGATCCGAATAACCTAAGGTTGTGACTGTTCTATTGCCATCAAATAAATAGATATGTAATACCTTTATATATTGAACAAATACAGGAAGGACAAATAATACCCACTTATATAAGTCTGCTGATACTAAATTTCTGGAATGAAAGGAGAGTTCCATGGTATAGTGATGAAAAAGAATTTACATTTTTGCTTTTCATCTTGGACGATTCAGACGGTCTCATATTTAACTAGAGGATGGTGCAAGTTGATAACTGTCGTGAAAATAAGGAAAACGAGTAATATATATATATATATATATATATATCTTATTATAATGGAGATTGTGTGTTCTGTCTCTAACCGAAACTAAAATTCCTACTTCAAGTCACAATTCTCTTAGTTATTGACATCACATTCTCCATGATTTTATTTTATCAATTATTAATAAAATTGTCTTACATATTAATACTGTTAACCATGTCTACATACTGACAACATGCTATTATATTTATATATACAACAAAATAGCGGTTTACAGTGTGAATGGAAGGCTAATTTGCATATTAATTTAAAAAATTGAATTTAATAAATATGTGCTTAGTATTATTGATTTCTAACTGTTTGGTTTTATTTTTAATGAATATAAGCAAAAATCTCTTCAATGAATCTTAAATGAAATCCATTAACAATATAAAATAACTGTCATTTTATTCTTTACTTCCTCTTATAACTAAATACTTAGATTTAGAAAAAAATACCAATGAACAGACGAGAGTGATGGAAAGAGTAAGTTTCAGTTGTTCCATTTTTTATTATACTCCCTCTGTTTCAAATCTTTTATTATACTCCCTCTGTTTCAAAATCTTTTATTATACTCCCCTGTTTCAAATCTTTTATCTGTATTCTTATTTAGTTTCATTAGCCTTTCCAATTTAATACAATATTTTATTACATTAAAACTTAAATACTTGCACCCGGAGGGTGCATATATTTGCTAGTATATATAATAGCTAGACCCGTTAAAATTTCACGAAACGAAACAAAAATCAATAGGTTGATTGACCATTTTATTACATATACATTCTACTCTTGTCTGATGCAAACATGTACAATAACCATCGATATAATATTTGCTTATATTGATATAATACTTAATACACTTATCATATGTAATATTACACTTATCATATTCTGAAATCAAACCAGTGTATCTCCCCAATAAATGGAGAGATCCTTTATCAACAGAATTTTTAGTTTTTAGAGAAGTTCTTTTTATATTTAACTCCGAAATGAAGAGAAGTCCTTAACAACCTTTATCTCTCCAATAAAGAGGGATATTTATCGATATTTAACTCCCCAATAAAGAGGAAATCTATATCAATCTCTAATTATTCAATAAAGGGGTTCCATATCAAACTTTAATTCCCCAATAAAAAAGAGTCCTTTAGAAAAATTTAACACCCCAATAATGAGGAGTTATGATCGAGTAGCTTGGTTGGTTGGTTGGTTGGTTGATTTTACGGGACGTCAACCCTTCTTGGGTTATTTTATGTCGACGACTGATCAATAAAGAGTATATATTGATGCCATAAAGAACCGATCAGCCAGTCTATTCGTTCTGAAGAAGGGTATAAACATCCCGAAAATTTAACGAAATCAAACGAAACTTCGAATTCCAAAAACTGAGTTTCTTATATTTCACATCCAGTGCTTCATTACTAAATCCCAAAACATTATATATATATATATCTATATATATATATATATTATATATATATATATATATATATATATATATATGTCTATAATTATATTATATATATATTATATATATAATATATTATATGTCTTTATTATATATATATATATATATATATATATTATATATAATATATATGTATTATATATATGTCTAAAATATATATATTATTATATATGTATGTCTATAATATATATATATATATATATGGTCATAATATATATATATATATATTATATATAATAATATATATAT
>CM042172.1:71150950-71153450 GCA_023376005.1 Doryteuthis pealeii | reverse complement strand
CGCTCCACCCCAGACGCAAAAACAATCTCCTTGGTCTAGCGCTAATGAAAAGGGGGAGAGACTCCCTCGCTGATTGGCTGATATCGACTAGGCTTCGATGACAATACTTGAAGCCAGACAATTCTATGTAAACAAATAATTATCAGAAATAAACACCAATACATACTTTGAACTACCTGCCTACTTTAAACCGCTCACAGTGGCTCTCCCACCGCTGCTTTGTAACTGATAGTTAGTTCATTATAATTGAGTAGAAGAACTCGGATTACAAACATAATTGGACTTTATTTGAATAGGATGAGTTCTGAAGGGAACTTTGAAATATCTGATCATACAGGGAAAAAATACCAAGACAATTTGGTACAGCCATGGGGGAAATTTAGTAGACAAAGGGTTAAACTATTTGATTGTGTATAAAATGTTTAGTCTTTGAGGGACTTGAAACAATATAACCGTTCAAATTACTTGTATTCAGAATATTCACTTGAAGATATCATCATCATCATCATCATGAGCTCGGATATCCATGATTCTCTCTCTCTCTCCCCCTCTCTCTCTTGCTCGTTTGCTCTCGTTACCCTTCCCTATTACACATCGCTTCTTACGGTCCCTCCTCACTATATTGAGCCTTCCGACCTTCCTTTCCTATATCATAATGGACTTCCTTTTCTATATCACAACAGTCTTATTCTCTTATACCATTGTGGGGGTTGATTTTCTTTCTTGGTTTCTTCGTTGTGCTTGGCAGAACATTTCTTGTTTAATAATTTAATCATCAAACAAAAACGATATACTCGTCAATTCACTTTTACTCTTAGCACTGTTGGCTTTGCCCTGACCAATCATAAGCCAAGGTCAATAACTTCCACGTACCACTCACGCGTCTCCTTATTCTTTGTTTTTTTTTTCAATTTCTACATTTACCAATTTCCACACACACACACAGTACCCCTCTCTCTCCTCTCTCTCTCTCTCTCTCTCTATATATATATAATATATATATTATATATATATATATATACATTGTGGATGTTGATTTTCTTTCTTGATTTCTTCGTTGTGCTTGCAGGACATTGCTTGTTTAATAATTTAATCATCAAAAAAAATAAACAAAAAACGATATACTCGTCAATTTACTTTTACTCTTCGCACTGTTGGCTTTGCCCTGACCAATCATATAAGCCAAGGTCAATAACTTCCACGTACCACTCACGGGTCTCCTTATTCTGTTTTTTTTCACATTTTTTTTTTCAATTTCTACATTTTGCAATTTCCACAAACACACACAGTCTCTCTCTCTCTCTTCTCTCTCTCTCTCTCTCTATATAATATATATATTATATATATATATATATATATATCTTCTCTTCTCCTTCTCTCTCTTTCTCCCTCTCTCTTCTTCCTCTTTCTCCTCTCTCTTCCTCTTTATTTTCTCTCTCACTGTCTCTCACTCCACGCATGCGCCCACACACCAAATCACTGCTGACGTCATACACTGACCTCCTCACTTTCATTATCTTACACTACCCATAATGCTTTTCCAATGTGATCTCGTTTTACTTTCTCTTGCTTTTATCATCCTGAATCTTTTTATCTTTTAGCGATTTCAATGGATATTACCAAATTGTTTTATTTGATTCCCTTAGCATAACACTTTCGGCAAGTTTCGCTTAGTTTGGTGATTTCTCAAAAAAAAAAACAACCCCCCCCCCAAAAAAAAAAACAAATCTTTCTTTGTGTTTCTCGTGCTCATCACTTTGTCCTCAATCTTTCACCAACATCTCAAATACACACGTCTACTTTTTGCCCCCCTCCACAATATTACTTCTTGTTTGTTTTTTATTTGGCAATATTCTTTCCTTCTTTCCTGACCTTGTCAAATTGACCTTCTCTTTTTCTTTAGTCCTTTTTCTTCCTTTTTTCTATCTTTAGTATACCCCTCCTCCACTACCACCTCTTCCTCTTCTTTTTTCTTCTTCTAACCCTCTTTTTTTCTTTAATTTATTTTTCTTCTATTTTCTGTTTTTAGCCTACCCCTCTTCCACTACCACCTCTTCCTCTTCTTTTTTCTTCTTATAACCCTCTTTTTTTCTAATTTATTTTTCTTCCATTTTCTATCTTTAGCATACCCCTCCTCGACTACCACCTCTTCCTCTTCTTTCTTCTTCTAGCCCTCTCTTTTTCTTTAGTCTTTTTTCTTCTATTCTGTTTTTAGCATACCCTTCTTCCACTACCTCTTCTTCCTCTTCTTTTTCTTCTTCTAAACCCTTTTTTTCTTTTAGTCTTTTTTCTTCCTTTTTCTATCTTTAGCATACCCCTCTTCCACTACCACCTCTTCCTCTTCTTTTTTCTTCTTCAAACCTCTCTTTTTCTTCAGTCTTTTTTCTTCTATTTTCTGTTTTTAGCATACCCTCCTCTAACTACCACCTCTTCCTCTTCTTTTTCCTTCTTCTAAACCTCTCTCTTTTTCTTTAGTCTTTTTTCTTCTATTTCTGTATCC